>BMAO01035677.1:0-27275 GCA_019973975.1 Trichonephila clavata | reverse complement strand
CAAGTAAAGTTTATCTTATTTGGATTGCAGGATAAACTAGACATGATATTTACTATTTCTAATTAGATTTATAGAAATTAGAAAATGTGCCATGAGCATTTGGCGGTGGTATCTGTATAAGCCAGTAACGGCCTCCGAACTGAAGTGATCATTTTGGTTCAGCGGTAATTTATGAGCTTACAAGATGGAAGGTACCGAGAACGAATCCCTTTCTTTGGTGACGTTGGCTCTGAACAAAGAAAAACACAACCTTCGCGCAGCAGGCGTGACACCATCTATAATCGTGATGAGCAAATGCAACCATGCCGTTAGACACATGACGTAACCAACAAGCCGTCTCACACAAATGACGCAACAACTCACACGCTTGACATAACAACGATATTGTTCATTCGCATACCGACTCATTAATAGGGAGTGTGTGGTGGTGGTATCTATATAAGGTAGTAACTGGGGCCTCCGGACTGAAGTGATCATATTTGTTCAGTTGTAAGTTATGTGCTTACGGAATGGAAGGTACCAAAAAAGAATCTCCTTCAAGCATAATTCTAAGCCAAATACTTTTAAATTATATTTCAAACATACAATTTTCCAGAATCCTATGATAAACCACGAAAAAGAGTTTTAAGATAATTTTTCGTATTTAATTTCTACTGCATAACTTTTAAGAAAACTATGCTACAATAATATTTTAAATCTGTTCCATCATATCTCAGATTGAATAATAATTATCAAAAGAATTGGAAATAATAGAAGAGCTTTCAATTATATTTTACGACGATACGATGCTACATAATTGTATTCCAACAATTAATTTAAACCGGTAATCTATTGAGGGTAATTAATTAGAACAAATCTGGGAATGGATATATGTCTCCAAGCTTAGCTAATATCCTCAGATCCGCGTAAGGTATTACTATGATTTCCATTCGTGTATTAATTGCCCTATATAGACTATTTGAAATGAATCTTGCTCTATGAATTGAAGTCGAAATAATTTAAATTGAATGGAATTTTCTTAATCGTTCTTCTTTTTTTTTCCATTTTGCCGCAAGCAATTATGATTGAAGAGTATAATTTTGAAGTTGTTGACAGTTTCACTTATTTAGATTCGGAAATTAACAATAGAAACGATTGTACTACTGATATCCAAAAGCGAATTACTATGGCTAATAGATGTCTTAATGGAATACGAAAATATACTAAATCGAGTTTAATCAAAAGCAAAACAATGGTTCTTTGTATAAAAGTCTTTTAAGCTGAGTATTATCATGCTATGTGAAAATTGGTCCCTGTCTCTAACAGATGAGAACATGGCAAGTATCTACGGAAGAAAGATTTTAAGATTTATTTTTGGAGGAATTCAGGAAAATGGAACGTGGCGAAACTTTTGAGCTCTATCAATCATATAATAAATCTGATATCGTTAACTTCATCAAAATACAACGAATTAAATGGGCAGGTCATACTGTCAGAATGAACGAAGACCGCACCACTAAAAAATTCTTCAATGTTCAACTAATTGGCCGACGAAGAAAGGGCAGGCCAAATCTTAGATGGATTGATGGCTTAGAAAAATATCTCCTAGTTTTTTGAGAACTAAGAATTAAAGAAAACTAGCAGGAAGAAGGCTGGCTTGAAAAGGCTTCTTGCGAATGCCAAGGCCCACCCTGGGCTGTTGAGCTACTGAGGAAGGAAAGAAAGATGAGCAATTATACGAAGTACAAGACACTAAAAATTTTCCAATGGGTTTGGATTAAGGCAATAATATTGATTGCGTTGATGTGTTCATAAAACAGTTATTGTATGATCTTGCTTCTCAGTTGCTTCAAAATATCAAATAGTTAATCTGTACATTTCATTTAAAAATACCGAGAATTTGTTCTTTTGGATGAATTCATTTTTGATATGGTGATATACTACTAAGGTCTAAAAGTGTGGTCACCTACATTCACACAAGTGTACATTGGTGGGGGAAATATCTCTTTTGGAGTTTGGCAGCATTAATCAAGAAAACAAACAGCCATCTGGAATTCATTTCTGGTATTGTCGGCGTGAGCTGCAGAATATTTCTGACAAAGCGAATTTTCCATTCGTTGGATTTTGAAATTCCTTTTTTGGAGCACTGTAGAAACATCAAATTCTGAACTTTTCTCAAGATATTGCCTTCTGAGACACTCGAGATGCTGAAGTAAGCATACGGAAGTGATGCCATGAAAAAACTGGCTGTGTACCAGTGGCACAAACATTTTCATGAAGGTCACACAATATCAAAGGTGACCGACGTGACGACTGAGCATCCCTCTTCATCTAGCACAGAAGAGAATGTTGAGCGCGTTCTACAACTCGTGCTTGAGAACAGACGAAGAACCATTGATAACTTTGCCTCTGAACCTGGAATTTTTCATGGCAGCATTCACAGCATTCTTCATGAAGATTTGAAAATGAACAACAGCGTGTTTGTTTGCACTTGATTTCACAAAAATGTTATCACCTAAAAAAAAGGAGAGTGTGTCCAGGAATTTGATTGACATGGCTGATGAAGACGACAGCTTCTTGAAGAATATCATAACAAATCATGAGGCACGGTGTTTTCTTAACAACCCTCAGACAAAACGCGTTAAGTGAATGGAAAGCAAAAGCATAACCACAGGGTAGGAGAAACTTCGCTTGGACAAAAGCCGATGGAAAATGTGACGAAGCAACTGAAGGACCTCTCAGGCGTGTTTTGAAACAATCATATGAACATTGGAACAATTGTGTGGATGTAAGAATTTGATACTTTGAAGTCTAATAAGATTAAACTATCATTATATTTTTTAATAATTCGTAATTGACCTATCCCAGGAACTGTTTGACTCTTCCGTGTATTTTAATGTTCATTAGTATACTTATAGATTTTTGTGGACCAAGGTTTCGAAATTATTTAGAAATTACATTAGCTAAAATTAATTTTAGCTGTAAGAATTCGGTGCCAGAGCACATACCATTCAACATCGTTTACAGCACAGTGAAATATTAGAGAAAGGCATTCATTGCCACGATAACCTTTGTCTCAACACCATTGGGTTTTGCGTCTGCAATGGTATAATGAACGTTTGTCACAATCAATGAAATGGCTCTTCATTTTCTGTAAGAGCGCATCACGCTTCTGTTAGCAACACTACGAAGGTTGGATTAGAATTTGGACACGCTGTGTCGAAAAATGTTGCCATGTGCATCTTCATACTGGTCTAACACCCGGTATTATGGTTTGGCTGACTCAATAGCCATCGCATTGCTTCGATTGCGACGTTAATAAAAATTTATTCCCCGTGGTTTAAGTGGTGTTGGACGCGTTTCCGCAGCGTTCTAGTTTGCATTGCTGGTACAATATTCAACTAGCACTATAGTGCTAAATATTTAAAGTTTTGGAGCATATTGCTCCATCTTACTTTCACAGCTACCATTCAAACAAGTCAATAAATGACCCAAACTCGACACGAAGGTTCAAGACTTATTCATCCACTCGATTGCATTGCTGTCTAGGCTTGCTTGTTTTCCCAATCTATTGCGTATTAAACACGTCTTGTCAAAAACTGGAGAAGGATTGGTTCGACATACACCAAACGCGGCAGCTTCATACAAGTAAAATTTAACAATATGTGAGAAGTAGCATGTGTTTCCGTATTTCAAAAATATTTCCAAAGGCCTTTTCATTCGTTGCAGAGGATTGTAACAGAGGTTACTGCCAGCTGTGGCGCAGAAACACTTAAAATTGATTATAGTATTTTGCACTTTGTAGAATATTGCATTTTCAATCATTTCACCTTAATATACAGTGTGTTCTCTATTGCATGGATTTAATCCTGATATCACTTATTTAACTTCGTGCTGCATTTTTAATGTCAAGTAGTGCAAATATCAAAATATTAATTTAATAGTTAGTTTTGGTTCTAAATATAAAATTTTTCCCCGCGAAAATTAGGTTAAAATATAATTTTTCTATTCTCGATAATGTGTTTGATTATAGATCTGCTTTGATCTATGTTTATAATGAAAATAATCGAATCAAATCTTGAATAAAAAATAATTCAAAGTATTCCTTTAATGAATTATAACAAAAATTCTAAATATTCGTACTTTTTTAAAAAAGAAACGTTTAACTCACGAAACATTATTTTTTTAAATATAATGACTCAGTTTTAAAGTAATGTAAATCTGACAGAAATACGAATTATGGATTAGATAAAAAAATTTCCAGCTGCTTTTAAAATCAAAATATTATACTTATAATATATTTTGAGAAATAAAGATAGCATTCGCGATTTGACAAGAATTCTTTCTAAATCATATTACCTTACGAAACATTTTATTTCGTTTTTCCCCATCCCTCGACTTATATTTTCTTCGAAAATTCGAAAAAGAATGCACTATTCTATATATATCAGCAATTACGAACGAAGTAATATAAAAACTCCGCGTGCATTTCCTAGAAAAAAGAAAAATAATTATGTTACCAATGTATAAAAAGAAAACCTTATTCTAAAATGGTACAAAACGGTGAAATAGAATAAGGTAATAGAATTTTCTTCAAAAAATAAATAAATAATAAATAAAAAAAATGGCGATAAAGTTTTTCCTGGTGATGAGTCGGGATCGTAAAAGTAGCTTATAAATATTTTCCTCCGACCCTGACGGAAATTCTTAAAATACCGAGAAAGGATTCCAGGATTTCTTTTTCGCTCAAAAAAAAATATCGGTATTCAAACAGAGCAAGTAAAATAATAACAATAAGAAGCTTCCAAATAAAAAATTGACCCATATTTTCCCATGACGTCGGCAATCAATGTGTCACGTGATTCAGACGTAATTGCGAATCTTTGTGGCACGCGAGTTGACGGTAACCATGGTTACGTCGTATAAACTGTGTCCACACCTCTCCACTCCTCGTGTTACGGCTCCAGTTTTGATCGAGCCTTTTAATGCAATTTGCCTTTTAAAACATTGAATTAATTTTCCGCGGCTCAGATGATGTTTCTGCCATAATTCAAAGTGTAATGAGAAACTTTTCCACCACGGTCGCTGATGTTTCTGGGAAAATATGTATTTTGCAGTACATTATTAAGGGTAAGAATACATGGCGATCTTCTTCAGCGATTTTAAATTATTCTAAAGTGAAAGCTTTCAATTTGCAAACTTTGGTACGTTAACACAGATGAAATTTCGATGCTGGAAGTGTTTGCAGTGCTTTTCGATGCTTCAAATTAAAGATAATTGGTTTTTAGTAAGCATTTTTACCATGTTTATCACACAAGCATCGTTGTTATTTTTTTTTTTAAAAGAATAATTCATTTTCCTGTCACGCTTTTAGTAGCAGACGATAATTACTTGCAATAATTATTCAATTAAAATATAAATGTTTATATATAAATGAATACAAAATTTATATAAATATATTTTCTAAAAATATTTTAAAGGGGAAATTTATTTAAGAATATGTTTTGTTAATTTTTTATAACTATTTTGTGATAGTGCTTATTGATACAAATAGGAAAAGTACGCATTCGACTATTAATAGTTATTAAAAAGAGTTGAATTTCAAGAAAAAAATATATTTGTAATTATTTTCTATTTATTTGTGAAAATATTTCATTCTTAATATGTTGTATACTATTTTTTTAAAATTATATTTGCATTATTTATTTGAAATGCATGTATATTTTTTAAAGCCCCATAAGGCTTAAAATATAAAGTAGTAATAATGTAAGCGCAAGTTAAGATATTACGGTACATACGTACTACTAGAAAATTATTTTAAGAGATGAAACATATTTATTTTATAAGTTGATAGAAATTTGGAAAGCTTTTGAAGTATAAATATGAAGTATATTTTGAAATATAAATAATAAAGCATATATAATTTATATAAATTATATAAAATTTCTTGTTTTTTTAACGTAGAAATTGTTTTGGTATTAGTTAATGTAAATAAGACTTATAAAATGAGCATTTTTATTAATAACCGAAAGCCCACAAATTTGCAGACGTACTTATAGACAATAAATAGATTAATGTGCATTGATTTTTTATAAAAAAAATGCGATGCACTTTTGAATTTTTATCTTTTGTATAGTTTCACACAGGCAAAAGACACAGACTAATACTGATAAACGCACATACAAACGCGCATATATATACAGTCGACTCTTGCTAATTCAAACTTTCGATAATATGAACTTCTCGCTAATTCAAAGTGCATTCTCATTCTCTAGAAAAACTCTGGATATTTCGAACTAAAATAATACGTTTTGGGGCATTCAATATTTCGAAGTAAAATCTGTGACTGGTCAGACTTTAACACGTGATAATTCGAAGTTATCTTACAAAACTCTTGACAATTCGAACACTCAGTATCATGTTCAGTCCTGTTGTAAACCGGCTGGAGCTTACAAGTTTTGTATTGTAATGTCTCTACATGTCTCCCCTGTAAAGTAGCCCTTTTGCTGATCATCTTTCTGCTACCCTTTTTTAGAGTTTTCCGGTTCCTCAGGCGAAAAGACAATTTTATTGCTTTCCTCCTTCAAGTGAACAATTCCTATATTTCGTTTTAACACGTAGCCTTGCTACACATGAGTTCATAAAGAATGGTCTGCTATTGTGAAGAACAGATGCGCGTAGGGTTGTGTATGTTGCGTCGGACTTACATGACGATTTATGGCTCATCTGCGTGACTTATATCACGTGGCACCAAACACAGCATGGGCCGGACTGGACCATGCCTTGAGGAGCCAATAGTGTACGGGACAATGTCTGTTACAACCTTGTACGAAATAATTTTATTTCATATATTCTTTTAATTCAGAACTTTCAACTTCCGTATAATATTTATACTGTATAATGTGTACTCTTTAAAAATAGTTTAAGGAAGATTAGGAAGATTTTTTCTATCCTCGTGATAGTTCAAACTCTTAAGAATTCGAAGTTTTTCATTGGTCTCTCCAACTTCGAATTATCGAGAGTCGACTGTATAAACACACACATGCATATACATATATATACAATCACACACACACACATATATATATATGCATATGTAAAATTATCATAAAGTGAACAAATGTTCGATGACTATTAAATATATTTTACAAATCAGGAGATAAAATTCCGATTTATAAAATCATATTTCATATTCTATATAAAGTGAAAAAAATGTACTTTAGAGCCAAACTAGAAATAGAAGTTAATAAGAGAATAAGGTTCGAAGTTAAATAGCCATAGTAATATAAAAGTAAACACTTTACTTTATGAACTGAAATTGTGCATACATTATATTCAGTCTTATATATAATCTCGAAAAGAAGTAATATAAGTGTTACAAAACACATAAGTCCATAATATTTTGTATGTGAGAAAATATACAATTATTAATTTAAATACTCCATAGGTTTCACTGTCTCCAAATTTAAAACTTTTTATCTTTACATTAAATAGAAAAGACGATTTGAAGAAATTCTGGTACATTTCGTAAATTCAATTTTTATCTTCTTGTTTTATTAATATGATATATGAATCGAAAACGTACAATTAGACGCTACGATACGGATTGTTTATTATTAAGTTGTGTCATAATTCACTTTAATCTCTTTACTTTAAGGACACATAGTTGCATTTTCAGCTGAAATATCATACAATGTTGCATAAATTTCGCAATAAAATACGAGTTTTAAGAATGTATAATTTAAGTCTGTGTGTTTGTGGGGGTGTTTAAAGTGTGTGTAGTGTGACCATGAGAAC
The DNA here is from genome assembly GCA_019973975.1 of Trichonephila clavata. Lineage (NCBI taxonomy): Eukaryota > Metazoa > Arthropoda > Arachnida > Araneae > Nephilidae > Trichonephila > Trichonephila clavata. The sequence goes on along the minus strand of BMAO01035677.1, from coordinate 19,499 downwards.
ACGCGTGAAACTCCATTCTTCATTTGCAAATTCTTTTGCATCATAGACGTTTTATGAATATTACTTAAAATATAAATCAAGTAATAATTTGTATTAAAAGAGTAAATGTATGTATGTTAAAATGTAAATGTTGTCTTGTAATCCATCCGCCTTCGGAAATTAAAAAAAAGTTCTAAGCAAAGTTGTGCAATTTTTCAATGTTCTTCAAGGTATCTGACTACCATAAAATTGTGAATTATGAAAAAAGTGACAAATTTTTTAAGACTTAATCTTATAGGCCATTTTATTAGCTTTATAAAAATACGAACTTTATTATTTTCCGTTCACTAGAACAAACACTACAAGTGTTTTAGTAAAAGCAGATGCCGTTATTTTAGCAAGATGTCATACTTTAAAACGCGTTCTACTCGAAATGTGTTTTTTTGAAAATTCTCAAACGGGGACAGCGATTGCTAAAAAAGTTTTGAAAATATTGGCATTTTCTAACACGAAACAGTACAAAAGTCCCTACAAACTACAATTATTTTAGAGGAATACGACTACCTTTAAATTGTGAATTTTGCCAAAAATTGACAATTTTTTTACGATTTTATTTTATAGACCATCTTATTAGCTTTATAAAAATACCAAGTTTATTATTTTCCGTTCACTAGAACAAAAACTACACGTGTTTTAGTAAAAGCAGATGCCATTACATTAAGCTAGATGTTATATTTTAAAACGCGGTTTACTCTAAATGTGTTTTTTTAAATGCTCAAACGGGGACAGAGCGCGATTGCTAAAAAAGTTTTGAAAATAATTAACTGAAACTTTTTGTGTATATTTTGTATAATATTAGAAGTGTTTTAACTATCAGATTTATCAATCACTGTTTTATTACAACATTTACAGTCCCTTATAATAATACAACCACTGTCTTTATAAGCTATTTCATGTATTGACAAAGATAAAGTGCTTTAGTTTTTGTAAAAATTAAAATATCTCTTATCCTGAAGGTCATTTAAAAATGAATAACAAAGCAACACATCAGAATTGAAAAATTGAAAATCTGTCCATAAACTTTTGGTACAAAATGGGCCACGTTTATGTTATTTTTTGTAAATTTTTACCCATTTTTTCCCCATTTTAATAATAATAATTCCTTTTCTCCTATTACTTTTAGCATATTTTTCTTAAAATGTACTAAAAAATCTAAAAACAATTAAAAAATCCCTATGTATTCCTTTTTTTAAAAAAAAAAAGTTGTCGCAAGTAGTCGGATATAGCTTAAAATCCAAGATATATGCGACAGGAGCTTGGTGAACTTGAAATTTGGCACAGTTGGCGAGAGACTTATTCTCTTGGAGCCAAATTTACTTGATGTGGCCACTTTCAAGACGTGTTTGTGTAGTCTGGGATTCTCTGTCATACTCAAGGACCAGAGTTTTAGACAATAACTTAATAATTAGATTGCCAACATAACGATGTGTAGAAGGCACTCTCCAATATATCACATTTCGTAAATTTTTCATGGAGTATATTTCCAGAAAGGAAAGAGCGATAGAGGGAGTTGTGAAGATCACAACTCTCCTTTGCTAGCTTTTCTGCCATTTTGATTGCCGTAAAGATTGACGGATGACAACCATTTTCAAAGAATGTCATCTGTCAATCTTGATGCAGTGACAGAAGTTTCAGATGGTATAAAATGAGAAACTGGTGCTGTCGCCCTCCAGCATCCAACTTTCAAGATGTTGCAGCGAGCTGTGGCTATCAGAAAGGATCCAAAATTACCATCTCTGTTACAGCAGCCTCAAGAGCCATATCACTTATGATTGATTCCCTTTTGAGTTATCCACCAAGTTATTAATTCCCTAACTTATTTAAGAGTCAATTTTCCTGGCAGGGGTCAAAATACATACCGCTACACGACTACTTGAACGGCCAGGTGTTTTACTGCCATCAGTATGAATCTTAATAACCTTAGTGGGCCTTTTCCCAATGACAATCAATACTCTTTCACACAAAATCAATGATATCTACCTCACTTGAATGATATTTACCCTTATAACCTGCACTTAAAAAAAGTCTACGGCGGTTAGCTCAGTTCAACCTTCATTCGCCATTTTTTGTTCCAGCTCCTTTGCATCGAAAATTGAGCACAAACAAAATACATCAAATGATAAAAAATAACGAGATGTTTGAGCGCGTGGCTATTTACATCTGCTTACACTAACTAGATGGCAGGCCGACTGGCTAATTGTTCAAGCGGTTAATAGAGTGCACACTATTGTGTCTTTTTGCCATACGTTACACCCTTGTAAATACCAATTTTCACTAAAGCATATTCAAGTATTTCTGGAAAAAATCGAACAAAAATGAAATTTCTTTTAACTTTAAGTGCCAAAGTAACTAAAAAACTAAAATCACAGTATACAGCAATATAATGTCTTCATTATTAATTCCATAACATCAATTATTTCTTGTAATTCGCTATTTCATTAGAAAAAGAAATGTCAAAAACCATCATTGTTTTGAATTAATAAAGATTTTAATTTATACCTAAGTTTCTGAGATTAATACCCAAACCTTTCTATATATTAAATTAAGTATTAAAGTTTGAAAAAATCTTAAGCTGCCATAGTTGATTATATAAAGACATCGGAATTTGAATGAAAATTCCTTTCAGAGAAGCATAAATTCCAATTAAACATGCAGATTTTTTTCCGTGCCATTTATAAAAAAACAGCCATTTTATTTGGCATTCGCTTGTTAAAGTGCTGCATCGAAAAGACATTCAAAATTCTTGCTTACTTAAGAGCAAAGAAAAAATTCTGGAATTCTCCTAGAGGAGCAATTAAGAACTAGACATCTCAAAGACAAAAGGAAGCTAAGAGCAAGCAATGTTTTAATTTATCGAAGAATTTTTATGTCTTTTACTGAAGCCATTAAAAGCAGAGTAAAAGCGTTACACTTTCTTACATAAATTTCTTTCATTGATTAAAACAAAGAGCAAAATTCGAAACCTATTAACATACATCATCCGGGTCAGCGTTAGCGGAACTGTTTTTGTCAGTGAAGTTTGGCAACAGTTAAAATATTTGGATTTAGAATGAATGAAAGAGTAATTGAGGAATTGAAAATTTTCTGGCAGGGAATGATTTTCTTTTTTTATGCCTTTCATTCTATACAAGTGTGAGCTAAGTTTTTTAAATGTTTCGTGTTTTCAATCGAATGATTTTGATTTTCAAAGTAATACAATATGAATTAAAAAGAACAGAATATTCCAGAAATAAAAAGTTACTAATTGGATTTGAATCATACTTTTCAATTATAAAAGCATAAAATAAGCTTCGAAAATGTAAGTGTACTACAATGGATTTAGTTAAATATTTAAAGAACAAGTAAAAGAAATTCCAGAGCCATTTTTGTGTAAAATTCTTTACAACTCTTTTTGTAATTTAGGAAAATAAATTTGATATCCACATAAAGGCTAGATTAATACATACAAAATACGAAGTTTATGATATTCTTGGTTTTGAGAGAGAAGTATTTTAGAAAAAAAGGTATGTGATTCAATGCTCTGTATAAATTTACCCATATCCTGGAAATTGATGAAAAATGAATAAATTAAAAATTTAGACATTCAATATAAAAAGGGAAAATAAAATTTTAACTGTGAAATTAAACATGCTCTCTTCCAACCTCATTTTGTGGTATTCGTGAAATTTGTTAAACTATGCCAAATAAACATAAATTTAACTCAGATAATATATATGAGGAAATATTTCCCATTTAACCCAGGTAAAGGAGCGTACTCGATACTAACGCTAGTGCTCACGCGGCATGTTTGAGTCTTCCCAATCCTTTTTTTATGGTTACTTTTCTTGTACCCGATAAAATTCCTTATTTCAAGGAATGACTTAATTAAGAGAAAGTATAATTACCTACTTTTAAAGTCTTTTCAATTTTGATTTGATGATTTGAGGGAAAAAATCCAATCAAACTGACCCAAAAAGTTTCAAATGTGCGTGACTTTAATAAAGGAAACAAATCACCGACACTTTTCGCTAACATTACAAGAATGTTATTTGAAGACAAAAACTGTTAAATTTTTTATTAAGTATTTCCTGTTATGTTCTATATTTTATATAAATTTCTTCCATATATATATATATATATAGGGAGATAGTGAACTAATAGTAGGAATTGAAAAAGCATGATCATTGTTGTAACAATGCACACCCGGGTTTTCTAATTTAACTTAAAAACCGGTTTTCGACTCCAATTTTTATCATTGTTTTAACAGTTACATTGTTACAACAATGGAGACGAATCTAAGTTGGCGCAGAAAACCGGTAATTAAATTAATTAATTTCATTTTAATTAATGAATTAGTATTTGAAAAAAAACTGTATTGACATCAAGTGTCATCCAGTATAAGTTTAAAAAAATTGTTTGAACTTGATTGGATGAATAGAAAGTATTTTATAAACAATTTAAAATTTAAACAAGATATATAGGGAGAGAGTGAGCTAATTGTAGGAATTGAAAAAGAGGGAGATATTTGAGACAAAAACATTTTAGTTCTGTTGAAGACTGCCATATAGAAGGATACTGTCAAGGTCATTTGTAACAAATAAACAATTTTCTCAGAATTAACGATTTCATGAGCCTGGGGTAAATCTTCGCCCCACACGACCACGCCCGGTTTATTCTTTAACGGCCGTACGTTTTTGAATAATTCTGTCGGTAATACTAACAAAGAAAGAAGAGAAATGAAACTTTTTTGAAAACTGGTGCCAATACCGTATTTTTAGGGGATTTTAATCAAGAAGCAATTTAAATTTAAACTTTCCAAAAACATTACATTTTAAATCTTTGTGTTTTACCTAAACACTCTGAAATGTGTTTTCGATAAAATCTATAATGCATCTTAAACTAATCAAAATATTCCATTTTTAGAGATTATTTGAGAACTTTTATCAGTATTTTTTTTTAATTTTATCATCTGTTCCAAGAAAAATAATCAATAACAGCAAGCGCTTTTAGTAATTCGTTATTAAAACTTAGAACATATCTTGTTAAATTCTTCTTTAAAAAAATATCTACAACTCTTATACGTAAGTCATTTTGATTTAATTAAAATTTAACGAAAAATATAGGTAAAATACCGAGATATCTGTCAGCGCTAATTCATTTAAATGCATTAAAGAAAATTGAAGTGTTTTCTTTTTTATTCCTCGCAATTTGAAGACGTAAAATAAAAACCGATTTTTTTTAAATTTTACCTATATATAAGCTAACGAATTTTTGCTTGTTTACAATATAATTCAGCGTTTCTCAAACTGTGGGACACGCCCCACTTGGGAGGGGGGTGATAACACTACAAGGGGGGCGCGAGTATATTAAAAGTCGAAACAAAAGAAAATTTTTAAAAAATTTATTAATTTACTGAAATTAAACAAACAAAATACATTCTGACATAACAAAAAATAAAATGCACATTTACACAAATATAAACACTTATATTTTAGTACAGCGCTATGTAAACTAATTTATAACAATATACTTAGTTAAGAACAAGTTTAATAACCTCAGTGCTCAAGGGCTTGTCATATTCAAAGTTATACGCAAAAATCAACACTTATCTTGTTAATTTGTACAGTTTTTCATCAATCCCTTAAATGCCGGTTGAAAATTACGTGATACGCGCTTCCCAATGCCGCCGTTTAATACGTAGGCGAACGTATGTGTGCAGGGGGGAGGGGGCTAGAAAAGGAATAAATAAGAAAATCCGCTGAAATAAGTAAATCCTTGAAGAATACTGTCAAGGTCATTTTATTGCATTTCAAAGCCTTCCGAATAATTTTATAGATCTCAGTTCACAGAAAAGATCGTACTTCGAAAAGACGCATGTTTACGTCCGGGGAAATTTTAAGGCTTTGGATGAGTTACGTTTATATACGCCGATGGCCCTTATGAGTTTAAAGTCGTATTGTAGGTTTAGCGTCAAAGTATAGTATAACTGAATTTAATACAATGTTATTGTATGAAGGGAGGCGCGAGGAAAAACATGGTTGAATATTGGATCGCAAGTGTTGAAAGTTTGAGAAGCATTGATATAATCCATCTATGAAAGTAATCACAGTTTGTGAGTAGGGGGTTCAAGCTATATATATGCACACGTTTTGAAATATAATTAGTAAAACAGAACGAAAAAGAAAAAAAAAACGAAGGGGGATATCAAGTTTTCTGCTTTTCTCAAACATGCAATTTTACAGGTGAGCTCGTTTTGGGAAGGAAAAAAAAATCTTTTAAATATGAGACGATTCTTTTTTTAAAAAAAACAAATATGCTTAGCTGTTTCCACAAAAATAACAACAAATGTTCCTTCAAGGCTATCTTCACCAAATGTAGGAGAGCTTGAATCGTGGAGCTATTTTTCAGACAGAGAAAACTGTCTCAATTTTTACAAAAAAAAAAAACCAAAGTTGAGAGAGATTCATACATTTGTTTGAAAGAAGAGAATTTTTAAAATAATAAAATATAACATAAATAACTATTTTTTTATATATATTTTAGCATGTAAAGTTATTTAACGATTCAGAAAAAAAATATGTAATACATTTTATACCAGAAAAAGGGGATCAACTCGGATAAAAATGAGAAATATGCTAAAATCAGGACTTCGAACTGAAATTGAACCGTAAACCAAAAGAAAACGTTATTTTGGTCGGAACGAGAACCGGAACTGAACTGAAAATAAATTCAATTTTTATAAATTTAATTTTTTTAAGATGCAAGTTGTCAGAATATAATTCAAAAGATAATTTGTAACTTTGTTACAAGCTATCCTTATTAATGCAAATTGCTGTTATTTTAAAATTTACAAATAATTAAAGTTTTTTGAATATTTTTTAAAGCTCATTGTTTTTCACAATTTGTTTTCGACTTACTATGAAACTAGTATTTTTTTAATAATTTTTTTGTATTCTCCGTACAAAGATTACAACAGAAATATTGAATTAACTTTAAAAAAACGTAATGGGTGTGTGCTTAAGATCACACAATAGAACTGAAAATTTATAATTTTCAAATCTGAATATACAGTAGAACGTCGTTTATCCGAACGTTTATTATCCGGAGCGTCAAATATCCGGACCAAATTCAGGATACGTTTTCGAACAGTGCAATGCTCAGCAGTTGTTTCGCGTGAGGCCAAAAGTGACGGGAACCCCCTTTTTTTTCGGGGTGATATTTTGGAATTTCAGTTGTGTGATTTGGTAAACATCTGTGCTGGTGAGTGAGTGAATATTTACGTCGCACTGTTCAACTACACGAGGGCTTTTAAACATCTGCGCGGAATATTAGATCAGTTATAGAGTGGTACGAACGACAATCAGAGTGCTGTCCTACTCAAGTACTGCTGCTCAAGAGAATCGGAGACCTTGCAGCGAAAAAACGAAGGTATACAAAGGTACAGCGAAAAATAAGTCGTTAGTTTCCATAATAAAGGTAAAATTGTGACATTTTGCATCTATTTTGCTTTTTCTTCAAGCGCATTTCCCACATGTGATGATTTTCAATATTCCTATAGTGTCCGGTTTCATATACTGCATGGATCACATTCGATTTTCGGTTATTCGAACAATCGCGTAATCGAACGATGTCCGGTCCCAATTGATTCGAATAATCGACTTTCTACTGTATACATAGATTCCGGTTGTGGAAGATTATTAGTTTCCATATGTATCTAAGCATTTATGTTATATAAGGGATTAGTTCAGTGAATCAAATGCAAGGTGATATTAATACTGTCATCTAAAATTATTTATTCTTATATCCGTACTCTCAAGGTGATGTTAGTTACAAAATATACAACATATTTATGAACTAATTATGCTCTATATAAGAGTGAAACAATAGGTTTATGGTAGTTTAATTATGTTATACCGGCTGTTTCTAAATGATTATTGGATTTTTAATGCTTTATAGTATTTATGACATATAACTTACAAGTACAATTCATTCATCAAATGAAAGAGTAACTAAAACAGTTTTAGCTACAAGCTTACAAATTTTCAATGTGAGCCCCATTCGTCACACGGCATGCATCAAGTCGATAGGCGAGTTCCTCCCAAACTTTGTTTAGTGTGTCTGAGGTATTTATTGCAACAGCTGCTTCAATCCTGTGTCTTAAGTCTGGAAGGTCATCTGGTAGAGGAGATACGTACACACAATCCTTAATGAACACCCACAGATAAAAACGACATGGCGTCAGATCGGGTGAACGTGGAGGCCACGCGAAACTAGCTTTATAGTGAGGCCTTTTGTGGAAAACTCATTGGTGGGGTGCAGTTATTTTCAACCAATCGCGTACTGAAAGATGCCAGTGAGGTAGTGCACCATCTTGCTGCCAAATGAAGTTACATGGTTCATTTTCTTCCGATTGAGGAAATAGCCACAGTTGTAGCGCATCAAGATAGGCAGGTCCTGTTACAGTTGGTTCTCCAAAAACGAAAGGCACATACACTTTCTGCCGAGATATGGCACAAAAACATTCAATTTAGGTGAGTCTCGTTGCAATTCCAGCACCTCGTGAGTATTTTCTAAGCTCCAGATCCTCGCATTATGAGTGTTCACATGTCCATTGAGGTGAAACATTAATTCATTACTGATTACGAAATAATGCGGGAAACTTTCCCTAGCATGCATCCACATGTTGTTTGCGAATTTGGCGTGCAAACCGTAATCTGTCGGTTTTAGAGTTTGCAGCAACTGCAGTTGATAAGGACGTAGTTCTAAGCGTTTATGTAAATCTTTCCAAAAAGTTGTCATTGGAAATGCTAATTCATGACTTGCGCGCGGATCTGATTTCTTAGGGCTACACAAGAAAGAGTCTCTCACTCGAGAAACACTCTCTTCGCTAAGCCTTGGTCGTCCCCTACTTTTTCCTTTACAAAAGCAACCAATTGTTTCAAACTGATACCCTTTACGAATGTTATTATCGTTTGGAGGTTGACAACCGAACTTAATACGGAACGCTCATTGCACAACAATAGCAGATTCTGTTTTTGCAAACTCAAAACGCTATCTATTCAATAGTCGCCATTTTCCTACTAGCGCGCTGATCGGCGAGATATTGGGGGAAAAAATTAGCATGTTTCGCACGCATGCGTGCACATGCCAGCAAACAAAACTGTTTCAGTTGCTCCTCCGATAGATGTACGAGTCATACTAATATGTTATATGTAAGAAATACTATAAAACTTTAAAACTCCATTATTTTTAATAAACACACTGTATATACTTTAGATTCAAATTTATTTAAGCGTCTACAAAAAACTCCATCAAGTGTTCAATTGTATTTCTTCGCGCTTTCATTTGGATCATTGGACGTAACTAAATTGAAGTTAGATTTCAAAAAGCCAACTAAAAGTTTTGAATAGTTTTTAGAAAATTTAACATTAAAATTCCCACTAAAAATCATTGGTAAATGACATGGCTGATGACGTCTGAAGCCGAGAGTACACCCAATTCAGAGCATCACTGACCAGAGCGTGTTTGATGTCAAGTAAAGTCCAGTGAACCCGATTCAGTATAACTGAGCCGAACGCGACGATTCACTTACAGTCACTCCTTAGCAAAAGCGTACCTAAAGAAGTTTCACTTCAAAATATCTAATTATGTATGAGTAATTTTTATTTGTTTTTAAAAGTGATCCTTTAAAAGGAATTCTTAATATTCTGATGTTAAGAAATACAATAATAAATATAAAGTGAAAGAAATATATATACATTGGACTCTCGCTGATTCAAACTTTCGATAATACGAAACTTTCGCTAGTTCAAAGTATATGCTCAGCCCCTAGAAAAACTCATATTTCGAACTAAAACAATACGGTTTGGTGCAAGCAATATTTCGAAGTAAGATCTGTGGCTAGCCATACTGCAATACGCACCATATAATTCGAATTTATCTTCTAAAACTCTTGAAAATTCGAACACTCACTATCATGTAGAGTCCTGTAACAAACAGGTTGGAGCTTACATGTTTTGTGTTGTATATGCGTGTCTCCCCAGTAACGTAGCATCTTTGATGACCATCTGTCTGCTACCCCCTACTTTGTGTTTCCCAGATCATCAGGTGGAAAGGCATTTTTATTGCTTTCCTTCTTCAAGTGGACAGATCTGGTCACACCTGGTGTCAGCCATCTATATCTTTCGTTTAACATGTGATCTTGCAACACATATGTTCAGAAAGGATGGTCCGCTATTGTGAAGAATAGATACGTAGGTTTGTGTTTTTTTGCGTCAGACTGACATGATGATTTACAGCTCATCTGTGTGACTTATAGCACCAAATAGGGAATGAGCCAGACTGGACCCTTAACTAATAGTGTTGGGGATAATGTCTGAGAGAACCGGGAGCGAAACGATTTTTTCCCTATGAGGAGTGGAAGAGATTTGGTGGGAAGTGAAAGAGTCCTGTTCGAGAATTACTACATAAATGTATTCCTTTAATACATCACTTTTAACTTCTGTATAGTATTTATGATGTATAATATGTTCTTTTTAAAAACATTTTACAGTAATTTTATACATGTGTACAATTGTTGTTTTATTACATAGTTTAAAATTTAAATATGTTAGAAAAAATTCGGGCGTTTTCTTTCTCACCCTCTTGATAGTTCGAACTCAAGAAAATTAGAAGTTTTCATTGGTCCCTTCAAGTTCGAATTATCGGGAGTCACTGTACATATAATAGCAGAATTTTACACAAAAAATACATGTTATAATTTAAATGTATTCATGGTCTAATAGTATCTAAATACGGTTTTAACCTATTTTATATTTAAGTTGATAATTATATAAGTAGAGTAAAAAAAAAGCAATAACATCCTGTGAAATCAACTGATTCTAATTTTTGTTTAACGTATTCCTCTGTCTACTGCAGAGAAGATATTTGTGTAAAAACTAAAAGATGCAATGCATTTCAGTTCTTTATTCTTAAATATATTAATATTTCTGTATGTACCATCTTTTCCAGATTTGCTAGAAGTTATGATAGATTTAAATAATATCAAATGAAGTAATAAAAATAACAATTTATCTCCTATTTATATGTATCATTTTTAAAAGTAAAAATATCCTTTTCGATATAGTGCTAAGATTAGTTTGTTTGTATAGTGCTTCAAAAACTGTAGTAAAGAAGATACAAAAATATAACAACGGATATATATCCTCTTACTTTGTGCAAACTTTTATTAATTTATTCCTTTTAACATTTTGAAAGATAATAATGTTAACTAAACTTAGCATTCTACTCCAAGTAACGATCTTGGAAAACATATTTTACTCGTCTAAGCACTGCGATTTATCAACTCGTTTCCGAATCAGCTGACAAGCGTGCTTTATCAGCGATTCTTAAAAATTATGAGTTCAAAGACCTAAATGATATGATACGAATTTTGCCAGCAATTTACTTTTGTTCAAGATAAAATAAGAAACTATTTTTGCGTCTTAAAGAAAAGTATTTTAAGCATGAATATTATTGAAAAAATTAAATTTAGAATATGAGGTCTTAGTAATCTTTTTTGATAAAGAAATCCTGTTAATAATGCGGCTAAATTTCTGAAAGAAAAGAAAATGTACATTTTTTTGTGCGAATTAAATTTTTCATCATTTTGCAACAGAAGTGTATATAGTTTTATGTAGAATTTAGTATTCTATTAATGTGCTGTTTTTTTTAATTAAAAATACTACTTCCTCAAATATAATTCTACAGATTGTGTTCTATATACGAGGGCTGTTTTTTAAGTAAGGTTCCGTTTGTTTTTTTAAAAAATAACGACAATATTTTGTTTCAAAAAACTTTTATTTTAGGATTGTGCATCCTTTTGCCTATTTTTCTACATAGTTGCCGAGTTAATTAATGCACTAATCATACCTTAGAACTAAGTTTTGAAATTCCTCTTCAAAGAAGTCTGCCGCCTTGTCGGAAAGCCAAGAGCTCACGGCCGCTTTCACTTCTTCGTTGTCACTGAAGCGCTTCCCATCAAGACTGTGTTTGAGGTACCGGAAAAGGTGGAAATCGTTAGAGGAGCAGGGTCGGGGCTGTATGGTGCATGACCCAAAACCTCCCAGACAAAAGATTCGATTACATCCCGAGTCGTTCGAGAAGTGTGAGACCTTGAGTTATCGTGAAGGATCAAAACACCTTTTGACAACATGCTACGCCGTAAAGAAGTGAAAGCGGCCGTGAACTCTTTGCTGTCCGACCTGGCGGCAAACTTCTTTGAAGATGATTTTCAAAGCTTAGTTCTAAGGTATGACAAGTGCATTAATAAACTTGGCAACTATGTAGAAAAACAGGCAAAAGTATGTACAATCTTAAAATAAAGGTTTTTTGAAACAAAATAGTGTTATTTTTTAAAAAAACAAACGAACCTTACTTAAAAAACAGCGCTCGTATGAAGAAATGGAATGTTTTTTTTGAAAATTAAAAACATTATTAGGTATTTTTTCGTTTCACCGGCGTAGGAGATAAAATGGCCAAAAAAGATACAACCGACGCCAAATGAAATATTCTCGCTGGTAATCTTTTACCACCCCATTTTCAGAAGTCGTGGTCTTTTCTTATCATTAACGTCTTTTTCATCATTCAGAAAAAACCCAAACTTACGGGAAAGGTGTGACCAAGTAAAAACCACGAAAGTCGAATTCACATAAAGTTGGGGTATAATTCCGTATATAAATACATATAAATTATTTTGAGTTGGAGTCAGAGACGAACGAAAATTATAATTTAGAAAAAAATTGTTTAATAAATTCTTAAATACAAAACCGTAAGCCGAAGTTATTTTGATGTAGAATATTTCACATAAAATCTAACAAAGTGGTCTGCCAGCTAAAAGAATTTTCTCCCGAAAAATTTCTGCGTAGCTACATATTTTTTTATTATTCCTTGGTTTGTTGAAAAAATTCACTCTTCGTTGGAGTATGTATTTTCTAAAATTTGTAACACTTTTTCAATTAAACTGAGGCCTTCTATCAAATTCCAAACCATCATTGGATCTTTTGCTTGAACTGGATCTAAAGACTCAAGTTCTTCAATGTCTTTCTCTTGCTCATGCATTTTTATGAGCTCATCAATTGCCAGCTCCTGATTGTGGAAATCCAGCAGTTCTTGACCGTCATCATTATAGACTTCATTTATTTGTCTGGTAAGATCGACAATTTCTTCAACCATATTACCAATTTCATCAGATTTGGCACTAACTTCGCTGAATTTCAGTAATGAAAAAAAATGGAAGTTTTTTTTCTCCAGATGTCATAAAAAGTTTTTTTTTTTTTTTTTTTGTAAATCTTTATTCTAAGACTGTCCGAAGATTCTTACTGCATCTAGAATCTCGTAAATCCAAATTCGCGTAAGTCGAGGTATTACTGTACATCAAAAATGAAGGAAACCCAATGAGGGCTAATATTTTTTATGTTTGTATTGTCTGTAGTCGCGAAAAACTGCAGCTTGGCGAGATTTGCGCTAGTGAAATGGAAAAGTACGCATTATTATTATGCATCATGTGTTTTAAAGTTGTATAGTTAATTAACTATACAACTATACAATAATTAAGTTATTGAACTTAATTTTCAATAACTTAATTATTAATATATTTAACTCATCCATTGGCTCCTTGTATTTTAAAAGTGTAAAAGCGCATATTAATAAATTAACATAAAATTTACTTTAAGAATGTTTAAAATCAACCAAATTTCATAATTCAAAAAATCTTTATCAGACTTGTGAACTTTTTCAACATTTCCTGCACTCATATTTGATCTTAGCGTGCGATAGATACGATGCCAAAGAAACCAATTTATTCGATTATAACGTTTGGTTTTGTATACCATTAAAAATAGTCCTATGTCTTATAAAATAACTGTTATCTAAGATATATACAATATAATGTACAAACAAAATAAAAATTTTAAAGTAGTTTTGGAAGATTTTAGAAATTTATCTGATTCATCAGATTTTAATTGTAAAAAGTTTATACGTAAACAGACTTTTAGATAAAGTCATTTGTAGTTGAAAGTATTGCATTCACATATAAAAAATCTATTTATATTATCCATTCAAAGACTATAATATTAAAAATGTTTAAAATTATTAGACAAATTAATTAAATAGAAAAATCGTTTGGCCATTAAGAAATTAATTTTAAAAAAATCGTTTGTATATAAGGAAACTAATTTTAATAAAAATCGTTTGTTACCAATATATTTCAAAATATAATAGAAGTAGAATGGCAACGCCTGATTAACCTTTAGCGAAAGTTGCCTATAACGACGTGGAAGTGTGATAAAAAAAAAACAATGTATGTGATTTTGTAGATGTTTGCGTAAAATTTCTGGTCTTTGGAAAAATCATGAATACATATATTCTTATAAAAAACTTCGTCCAATATTGTTAATACAGTCCAAATGAATACCCGTTTAACAGAGTAATTTATATAAAAAATAAAATAAAATTATATTAAATAAGCAAAAGTATATCTTCTTTTAAACAATGCTATGAAACAAAACAATGATTTTTTAGAAGTTAGAATCATCTACCAATGTTACAAAATTACCGTATTTAGATACTTAAAGTTAACTTCCCGTTTTCCTTACGAAAACCGAAACAGGCATTTAAAAGTGGCCATTTAAAGTGGAATGTAAGTACTTGGACATTTTAGCATGAAACGGTCGGTTCCGGTAATACCTTTTTGAAATTCTATTCTAATTTTAAAGTTTCTAGGAACGCTAGCAACTTAGCTTCATCTCGGGAGGCTGGCTTGAGGCACTGAAACTATTTTAAATTCGTGAATGTAATGCTAATCGTATTGAATTCCTTTGAATCTTATCAGTTATATTTATTTAACTTTAGCCAAAAGTAAAAACATTATAGGAGTTTTTTTCTGAAAAGTTATATTTTTACTCCATTTCTTTTAAAGAAATTATTTGAATCTAGTTTAAAGATTCCTACGTAAGAACTCAGATAATTTAAGTATTTAAACTTTTTCCTGGAATGGAAGAAAGTTTCAGAATAGAATCACAAAAACAAAACAAAAAAAAGAAAAATCCTATTAATACCTTCACTTTTTTTTTACTATTTCGTATAAACTTTATTGTATTGTAATAAACATGTTGTTGTTGTATCAGATCCATGATACCGTAAACTCTAGTGAAGTCAAGCACCAGTAGAGGACTTTCCTAAACATCCGCCAGAGCGAAACCCAAGCAATCCAGGATGTGATCGGGGGGATCCAGGCTTCAGATTGCATTTTTTGCAAAATGAAAAGACTTTGCGTCCTGAGTTGAATGTCATGTTTTTCAGATGTCCACTTATGAGTCTTGAGATGACCGTTTGATCATTTCTGTCACCTCCGAATTCTAACGCTCTTCCCGGGGTATTTCTGCTGAACCAAGGATGGGTGGGAGGGGTGAGCCAGTCTTGTCTGACTGCGTTTTTCTTTATAGAGAAATTTTCTTTATATGTTAGTGTGTAGTCCCGGTTGAGAGGCTCAAAACAACCTCTCTTAGCCAAGATGTCTGCAGCATCGTTCCTTTGGATGTTAACATGGGAGGGAATTCACTGAAGGTGGACTTCCCTTCCCTTGGCTAGATTTTTAAGATGGGTGATAATTTGTATGCCCACGAAGTCGCATACATTGCTCCAGTCCTGTAGCTAATGAATCGAGCTCCGACTGTCAGTAAGGACCCAAATGTCATTCGAATTAGTGCCGTCAAGGATGGTCTTTAATCCTTCATTTACAGAAATTAATTCGCTTCTGAATACGGAGCAGTTTTTCGGGTTGTGTCTAGAAAACTGGACTGAAAAACTTTTGATAAAGACACCATTCCCAGCGTAATAAATATAATAGTCAGGATTTGAGCATGAAAGAAGAAAAATTCCACAGAATTAATATTCCATTTACAAGAATAAAAAGCTTTAATGTACAGGAACTTTAATTATTTTCATATCCATGACTTGACAATATAGATTGTAATACAAATAGATTTCGGCCTAGTCATATTAATTTTAATCTACAACTTTGGGCGGGGAGGTAACATTTGCAATTGTTTGTACAATAAAATGAACCCCTATCAACCCATTGGTGCAATATTTATTTTAAAATTATTTTTATAATTACTTTACCCTTAATCTCCATATTATAGAATATCTTTTTAGTATCAGTAGGTTTTTATTATTGATGAGTTTTTTTCCATATAATTACGTGATCCACTCTATATTCCAAGTCTAGTTAATAAGCGAAGCCCAGTGGTTGAATAGTAGCGTATCACCCTTCCACGTCTTAGTTCCGGGGTTCAAATTCCGGGTTGGGAAAGGTCGACTCAATCTTTCATCCCTTCAGTGGGTCGCTAAAATGAGTACCAGGCTTTTTGGGGGACTAAACAATAAGGGTTTCGCGTCAGTCAAGCCACCTCACTGGAACCACTGCTCATGCACCTCAGAGTCCAAGACCCCGTTGACTGAGTTGAGCACAGCAGGCTTTGGCCCTTTTGGGCTGTTGTGCCGTTAAGTTTAGTTTAATTAATAAGCAAAGTCCACTGCCCCTAGCAAAATAAACACAGATTTCCGTCTAAATATAAAAATTATTTGAATAAGTAAAAATATAATGAAAGTAATGATGAATTTGAAAAGCAGATATTATTCTGTTGTAAGACGGAGGACAGAGTTTCATGTTACAAAGAAGCACGACAAAGGAAAAGAGATATTTTGCTAACCTGCTTCTAGCAGATGTTGAAAATGACCACCATTCATCTCTTGGTCATTTCTTATCCTGGTCAGCAAGTTATGGAAGGCAGACCGAAGCTGAACTTCTGGCATTGCTGCAATCTCCTCAGAAATGTTTTGCTGCAGTTCGTGTTGCGATACACTTTGTTTCCCACAAAAAGTAATCGCACACTAACAGATAAGGTGACGAGCTAGGGTCGAGACCGGACTGACCTCTGCCAAAAACTGTCAGGAGCGAAGATTGTGGAAATTGGATTCATGTTCTGCGGGATGTATGGGCAGTTACCCTATCCTGTTGAATGTAACTATAGGTCTTTCCCTCCTCAGTTAATGTTGCCACCAATGGTTTTCAACTGATCAACTCATACTGACACAGACCACAATAAGATCTAAATCGGTTTCAATCACTTTCTGTGAGCGTCACATACGCTTCCAGTCGTATCTACTCGTCCGTGAAACTTTTATTTTCCTCACCCAGTATATTAAATCATTATACTTTGCAATTTTTATTTGAGGATCATGAAACACATTTAAATCATATTATAGTTAATAGTTCATTGAAAACCTCATGCACAGAGGCACTATTGAAAGGGTATGCAGGGGGGGGGGTTATATAAAAACCTGTCTAGAATTAACACTAATAATTATGCACAATCAAATATATGTGTAGGTCTGTGACGAATCTATACGCGACCTTATTATTAATCCTATTGGGGAAACTTTGGGGCCAGCATTCGCGTTAATTCACAGCCTCTCAAGAAGAAACCTTGATATTTAAATTAGTTTGACTATATAAAGTCTATAAGTTTTGTAGATGTAAATATGGAAGGAGCAGGAGAGCTGTTGCGATAATTCGTAGGTTAGAATATTTCATTGAGTATTTCATTATCACAATTCGAGTTAAGGAAGGAGTTGCTAAGATAATAAATTAGTGGATTAAAGATCTAAGATAGATTAAATCAGATTTAGTTAATCAGATCACTTGCACTTGTTCATTTAGACTTGTTTACGTAGAGTTGTGCACTTCGACGTGTTTACTTAGAGTTTTTCACTTAGAATAGATTGCTGTCTTTATATATCACTCCTTTTGTAGTTTCTCTTGTGATTGCTTAAGTCTATTTGAATAGTAATAAAATAATTGTTATTATGGAAGTTTCTAGCGATGCTTTGTTTTCCCCCACACCTTTAGTTAGGCAAGGCGGTGAAGGAGCGGCGCCAAGTAGGCCGCGCTCACAGGTCTCATTTTAGAATGACATAAATCGTCTGTTCTTAGAAGTGCTTACAAATAGCTATGAGCACTTAAATCTAAATGCAGGTTTTGATTCGATTCGAATTTCTTTCAGGTGAGAAGAGGTGAGCCTTAATGCACCATCCACCCCACTCCGGTGCCCCAGCGCTTTATCCATGAGCATTGATTCGGACTTCAACAAAGGGACTACCTTGAAGAATAGGTGAGCTACTCTTTTACTTTTTAGCCTTTTATTTTTGAAATCTAAAATCTCTACCATTATATGTACCGTCAATAGCTTACCAAAAATATTTCTTAACAGAAGAGAAGAGAGCTCGCGTTTTCCGTGACACATAATTGCGCGCTCTCAAACTGGAGCGCCACTGTTTGTAACATACACGACCTACTCTCGGCCCACGGATAGAGGTGTGGGAGGAAGTGAAGGATGCCTCGCCATAATACTTTTCAATTGTTTATTCAGCACACTAATTACACTAGGCAGCATCAAAATTCTTTCGGGCTCAAAAACAGTTTATTATGAAGTATTTTGGTCTGCTAAACACGAAAATCATCATAAAACATCAGATTAGCTCTTGTTTTCAAGAAACAGAACTCGCTATTCATAAAAAGCTGTATTTTTACTCATCTTTACTTTCTGCGTATAATCTTTTCGATGTTCATTTGAGCGGGTAGACGGAAGCTCTTGCCTCAGGAACGATTTTTATTTCAACGAAAGGCGTGTAACCGCGCCGCCTTTCTTCAGGTGTGTTTCGAGTCTAACCTAGAGCATCAGTAGAACAAAGAACAGGCAATAGTGCACGATTCAAGCTGATATTCACTGTTTTTCGTCTTACAACTCAAGGTAAATCAATTCAGCCATATTTTAAGTCTCAAAGATAAGATGTTAGAAGGATTTTTAGACAGCAAAATGGATGAGAACTATCAACAGTTGGTGAAAGAACTCCTACAAAATTTTCATGACGCCAGGATGCAATATGTCTTCATCCATTTTTTTTTACATTCCCATCTTGATTGTTCCTAAAAACTGTGGAATGTAAACGATGTGGACACAGTGAAAGGTTTCATCAAGATATCACAGCAATGGAACGTATATATCAGGATCGTCGGGATGAATCAGTGCTCCCAAACTACTGCTGGACAGGATAACTCGGATATCGGGCTTCGATATACAAGAGGCAATTCAAAGGAAATGTTCGCAGGAAATAAACTAAAAAATACTACTGATTTCTGATTATGAACACGGTTTCTAGAACATGATTTATTGTACTATATGTATTAGTTAGTAATGTTTTGTTCTTCAAATTTACAAATAAATTGATAGATGGGTTGTGGTATATTTTAAAAACAAGAGCTAATAAATAAATATTCATTTACGTATTCGTTTTTTTCAACCCAAAATTAGTAAGAATAGGCTATTTAAAACTAGGAAACGGACAAAAAGTTTTTTGTTTCTTTGTGTTATCAACAGACA
>BMAO01035676.1:0-25759 GCA_019973975.1 Trichonephila clavata | reverse complement strand
TGCTGCTGCTGTTCGATCTTGGTCACAATGATATGGATTCAACGCTTGGAAAGGAAAAAGTAAAATCGCGTATTTCTTCAACGCCTAAATTGATCTAAGACAATTCTTATGTTCATTTCGTGTGTTGCTGCAAGCATGTGTAAATGCAATCGCGTGTGAAAATTGATCGTAATAATGGTAGAATTTTTTTCCAGTATAAAATGACTTGCATTTAAGCCTATTTGCTTGCGTGTTAGCTATTATTCAAATATATGTTTGTTTCTTTCCATATTTCTTCTTGATACCTTTTTTTCAAATGACGTTCGAATGTTGTGTTTCGTATCCTATCTGAATATTTCCTGTTCATCTAATTGGAAAATAAGTGCTACTTTGACAAACGTTTTTTTTTTTTTTTTTTTCGAAAAATATATTTGAAATTTAAGTAATTGGGCATTTCTTAACATATTAATAACTCTCCTGAAAAAGAAAAAAAATGACAAATTACATTTTTTTAAATGCGTGTGCATAGCAAAATAGCCGTTACCCGCCCACTTTTCTAGGTGTTTCATGATGTTGTATGACTGTGAATTGCATTTAATAATTGATATCTAAGTAATTCATATTTAGTTCTAAAAATAAGCTTTCGATGATACTAAAAGACATTTAAAAAATAGTTCCTTATCCCTATTTTATAAAGGCTATAATTGAATCTTTAGGAAAAAAGTATATATTTATCCTTTACTCCCTGGTTAGAACTCTCTCCTTCAGAGGGGAACTCTTAATTTTTTTATTTTCGCTGACTCGTTCTCTTCACCCCATACTTTATAAAATATAACCCACTGAAAGAGTTGTTGTGGAGGTTCAGTTCATTCTGTAATACCTTGAAGACTGTGAAATCCACATTTTTTATGCAGTGGAAATCTTGGCAAGGGTACAAGGAGTTTCTTTTGTGTATATAAAGCAGTGCTTCTTAAACTTTCAATATTTGTGACCCAATATTTTTTTTTATTGAAAACTATGATAAAATCCCCGTGCACCACAAAGTATCATACAGGGCTCACAGAAGTAAGTATTAATCACAAAATACAAAGGAATAAAGAAAAGAAAATAAAGAAAAAAATAATAAATAAATAAAAAATATCCCCTTGATGTTAGGAAGCATTACAAATACTCATAACAAACTGAACTTTTTAAAAGTACTTCTGGTGGAAAGCAGTTGAGGAAGATTCGGAGGCCAATTTACATTAAGTTTCTTGAATGTCACTCTTAGGATATTCCATTCTCTTTCAAACTTGGAACACAGTAGAAGCACATGTTCTACATTTTCCTCGCCACCAATATCGCAATCACAGGAAAATGACGGAACTAAATTAAATTTCTTCAAGTAGCTTTTAAGGTTACCATGACCACTTAGAAATTGGGTTATTTTGATGGCTGATTAAAAATGATTTAAAAAAATTTTATTAAAAATGATGGCTGGACAGTCTCTTATTAATGGTTGGAAAAAATTTCTTTGTTACACTCCCATTATTTGATGTGAGATATTTTTGGCTCCAAGACTTCACCATTTTTTCCTTCATAATCTTCTTGTAAAATGACTTAGGAATATTAACGGCAATGTCAATTTTGCCCTTGGTGGCAGCCTTGGCTATAGCCAATCGGCCCGCTCATTTCCGAAAATGCCCGTGTGTCCGCGAACAAATACAAAATCTATTGAGATGTTTCTATCTTTTAGGCTTTTCAGTTGCTTTTGGATCTCGACGATTATGTTGTTAGATGAAGAAATACACTTAAGAGAATCCAAGGAGGAAAGAGAGTCTGTACAGATGAGATAGTCTGAGACACTATTTTGTTCAGTGATCCATTTAATGGCGAATTCAACCATAATTTTCATCACATCCCCCCTCCCTACAAACAACAACAACAATGTATTGAATTCAATAATACTATACTTTGACATTAAAGCTGCAGTACGACTTTTTCTTAAGTACCACCTGCGTATATAAACGTCTTGTTCATTCAAAGCGTTGCCCCAGACGTATATATACGTCCTTCTGAAATATGATCTTTCCTGTTCACTGCTATCCATAAAATTATTCCGAAGAATTTAGAACAAAATAAAATGATCTTGACAGTGTTTTATAAAAACTTACTTATTTCAGAGGATTTGCTTATTTATTCCTTTTCTTCCCCCTCCCTTCATATATAAGATGCGCGCATCTACTTAGCAAAATGCAGCATTGGGAAACAGGTCTCGTAACTTTTAACTTGCAGTTAATGGATTAATCGTACAAACTACTAAGTATATAATTTTATATATGACAAGCTCATGGAGTCATTCGTAATTATTTAAGTTGTTCCGAACTTAATATTGTTAAACTAATTATAAAATTCATTGTGCAGTACTGATACATTAAAAAGTGTATCACATAAGTGCAGAAGTTAATTTTATTTTTTATTATGTCAGAAAATGCATTTCGTTTGTTTACTTTCAGTAAATTATTATTTTTTAAAAATAACCTTTTGTTTTCGATTTTACAATATGCTCAAGCCACCCCCTCGTAGAGTTATCACGCCCTCTCAGGGGGGAAGCGCCCCACAATTTGTGAAACACTGATATAAAGTTATCCAGACTCCACAAAAAGACACAATAAGAATTCTAGTAGCAGCAAATTCATTTTTATCCACCTGATTAAACGCCATTTCAACAAATCGAGTACATGACATCTTTTTGACATGCTGTCTTAGAATAGACAATTGCAGATCAATAGGAATGAAAATATTCACAACAAATTTTAAAAAAATAGGATGTTTATAGTTTCTTCTACTGATATTCCAATGTCTATTCCTTTAAAAAAAAAGGCAGGCTGGGTAGCGTGGTTGGTTTATCGCTGGTCTTCAGCACCTAAGATAGCGTTTTCAACCCAGCCCAAGTCGGTAAAAAATCATGATGCAGAAACTCGACAGCGTCATATGTCATATGTTTTATGGCATTCAAAAGATCCCTAGAGCGTCTGTTTAGCTTGGGTGCTCTCGGCAAATTTAAATCTTAGTGGAGGTTAATGTCGTCATGTGCTCCCTCTTGGGAGGAAACTGGGTGTCAAAATTACTTGCGGCGATTTGTATCCGCCTATATGGTGCAGCACTAAAAAAGAGATACCAGCTTTTGGGAATGTACAAGGTCTGCAATGATGAAAAACCAACCTGAGGCCCATTAGAAATAAAAAAAATTAAGCAGTTGTTGTTTCTTATGCCACCTTATATCACAATTGCGTCTAGTCCAGGTCCACGAAATCCATCATTGCAAGTGGTACGGCTGACGATATCCGTAGCCTTGAGCACTATACAGGTAGCAGTACGATTTAGTTCGGTTCCTCATCAATTTTGAAGCAGGAAATCCGGAGGATAAAGCGTATCCCACCTCTCTTCCCCTTCCACCAAACTCACGAGAAGACTTGCGGCTCGACGGCTATTTAGAATACCTCCATGCCGCGAACGCTCTATGCACTGAAAAATATCCTGGCTCATTTTGGGATTCTTACCCAGGTCTTACGGCACAGCAGTCAGCGTCGCTAACCACTGTACCGGATGGGCGACTCAAAAGAAAGTAGCTGATATGATAATTTCATAAGAGTTTATTTTAATTACGAATAATAATTTCTATAAACTGTATTTTTACCTTTATTTTTATTCCATTAATAATGAGCATGGAGACCAAATGTAAAATTGTTGTAGCTCTGTATAAAAAAAAATTAGCTTTTTATATTTTTTTGTGTGGAAACCTGATTAATGAAACACAATGCTTATTTTTTTCATACATATAGCTGAAGATGTTGAACTGTGTTATATTTTGAGGTACTGATAGAGTAATACATCAAGCACAATGTATATGCATATAGAGAGAGTTAGAGAGAAACGTACATGGAAGGATTCACTAACAAGAGACTATGAAATAATATTATTTTTCTCCTGCAATATAAATACAATTCAAACAACGATTCCCCAAAGAAAGGAAACATTTCTCAATGTTTATATCTTTATATTAAAAGTATTCTCTGCTTTATCTCTACCTTGCGGGAACTTTTACAAAATATCAAACTTGTGCAACATACTTTAAGTAACATGGGAACGACAGATTATCTATGTCTGCCAGAAAGGTTCTTCTCCCATTCGTTACAGATTAAATAGCTTTCCCTTATACAAATTTCCCATTTATTTTGATTTTCAAATACAAGAAAAATATCAATTTCAACAATGTTTGGATAACTTCTTCACTTAGGTCGAAGAACCCTATTTGTCATTATTTCTCAACACATTTTCTAAAAAGTGGCAATATTACTTCGTTTTCATTTCGTTTATTGGATTTATTTTAACATTTATAATCTGAAAAGGGAATAAAATTGAGCTATAAAAAATGTCCATGAAAGAAAAAAATATTTTCAGAATAACTTCAAATGGTTTTTCCAAAAAAATATATTGGACAGAAAGGAAGCAATTGCTGAAGTAATATTACTGCGAAGAAATTTAAATTCGATATCTATTTTCGAATATCCTTAGATTTTTTTTATTGTATTCAAATTCAGATTTCAATACTATATGTACCCGTTTTTGTCTTTTTTTTTTTATCTTGCTTGAATTTTCGTAGAATTATATATTTTGTAACATATATAATTCTAAGAAAATTCAAGCAAGTTAAGGAAAGCAAGATTCATGCGGGTCTGTTCGCGAACCTCCTGCTAATACTCTTGGGGAAAATCTATTTCCTTCTATTGAAAACTTTCACCCAAAGAAGAAGATAAACTTTAGGTAAATCAAGGCTTATATTTAAGCATTAACTTTTAGGCTCGAGGGAGAGAGAGGTTAGGGAAATAATAGTTAGAGAATAAGTTCGAGATCTAGTCGAGAAAGTTAGTAGTAGAAAGCTGGTCCAGAGTGACTCATCAATTAATTACTTAATATTTGACGATTTAGTCAATAAGATATATTTGAATTAGATTAATATCGATAAGATACTTATTTATGATGCATTTCCTAGGGTTGTTGAAATTATTAAAGGATTAATGAATTATATTTGTGTTGATTTGGCTGGTCTTCATTCTAACTCCCATAAACTGATAGATGTAAAGGGGAAATACATCACAATATATAAATAACTTAATATTTACTTAAAGTTCTAATCTTACATATGTGTATATAAATCCTACTTACAAATACCCTATTTCTAATTTAAAGTCTCATTACATTTCGCTTTAAAAGATTAAAACTTATATATTCGTGATTCCTAAAACAAAAATATCTTAATAGCTGACACGTGCCTTACTGAGCGATTGAATCTTTTTTCTTAAAATACTTAAGTACTTTCTAAAAATAACTAACATTTCCGTTCTCCTGAACCAATGATTATATTTCTCTCATCACGTTTTTCCTTGTTTTTTTTTTTACGTTTGAATGTAAAAAGAGATAAAATTCTGCTTTTTGGGTGTTTGGTACTTGAGCGAATAGGATGCAGAATTTCTCTCGATGATAAAATCACCTAAATAAACTCTGACATTTTTTATTTATATACAGAATTTTCAATTGTTGTTGACTAAAACTGATCAATTAACAACATGAATTCATCTTCACTTATTGTGTATACAATGATTCCTTTCGAATTTCTAAAACCCAGCTTTGACTATTTTTATAAAGAAAATTCTGTTCTGCAATTCTTTACGTACCTTTTACAAAGATTTAGATTTCCACTGTGATCAATCTCTTCTTCTGTCTCTTAGAGTTTTATAAATTAATCTTTAAAAAATGAGTTACATTTTTATGTATGCATTTTTTTATTGTAACGTTAATAAATAAAATTTTTGTAGCTATATATCTTACATATTTCTTTATTTTTGTTTTTCCTACTATTAATGGTCTCATTGAAAATTATTGTTTAATTTTGCATCTCTTCATCTTTTTTAAAATACAGACGCACGCGCGCAAATGAGGATGTACAGAAAAAATTATTCTTATGCATTTTTGTAGTTCTTACAAAAGGGTTAATACCTTTCAAAGGTGACAAATAAACATTATATTTTATCAGCAGTTTTGTTAAGAGCAAAATAAGACTCAATGTCTACAACTTTAAATGTAAATATACATCATGAACAGCTACTGATGCACAATGTTTGTAGAATAAATGGTTTTTCTGTACACTGAATACCTATATAAATTAATGCAGATAATTTTATTTATATCTACCAGGGCTGGTTATATAAAAAAGGATTCTCAAAATCTTATCAAGCACAGTCACGAACAACTGTGTCTGTTTCGAACAAACCGTTGAGGACGTTTTCGAGTAGCTGTGAGAGCGAAAATTGTGGTAAGCAAAACCGATGCACTCTTAGTCATCCACGCTTTATCCAAGAAGAAAAATAATTGGCTAAATTTTTCTGCTTCGGAACATGAGCATACCATATTATATTTCTTTTATTAACAGACCATTTTAAATGCGTTTGACAAAGCCGAGGCTGCCATTCCTTACCGCTATTTTTTATAACGTTAAGAGACTA
Source organism: Trichonephila clavata (assembly GCA_019973975.1). NCBI lineage: Eukaryota > Metazoa > Arthropoda > Arachnida > Araneae > Nephilidae > Trichonephila > Trichonephila clavata. The sequence continues at coordinate 19,235 of BMAO01035676.1, read as the reverse complement.
AGAACCCATTGGCTGGAAATTTCAAGTAATTCTTTTAGTCACTTGGAAAAAATTGTTAAAAAGTTGCCGGTGGCAACTGGGTACAAATTGCCTCGAAATAGTGGCTGAAAAAAAATGCTCCAAATACGTGCAGTGTGATAAGGCCTTAAAAACCTATCTTACAAATTCAATATTATACTGCAACTGAGGACATGAATTTTATGAATTATTTTGTCTATTTTATTTAAAAACAATCATCAACATATATTCTTTGTCAGCACAAACAATGAACTATGGTTTCTTTGAATATAGTGAAAAAAATTGGAAATACTTTTAGCGGCTCTTCAGGAGAGAAAGTATAGAAAGCTAATAAGCCTTAAACCTTTGACTATCGTATATGCAATGCCGTGAATTCAAAAGCTCTAAGTTCGACGAAGAAGATTAAATATCAATCAAGTGATAAAATTATAAAAAATACTGATAACTTAAAACAACTTCGTGAAGAAGGAATTTTATTTTTCAGTCCATGTACAAAAATTATCTTACATTTTAAATTTTAGTATTCTAATTTATAAATACTATTTTAATGCTGAATTAATTTTAAATATTTAAATGTTATCTAAGAATAAGTTCAAAGTACTCTAAATATTCTAATTGTAAAAGTAAAAATTTAAACTAGAACTAACCTTTCAAAATGTTTCTTTTTTACTTGAATTCGAAATCTTTCGATGGGTATTCAAAGAGAATATTTATCTTTTAAATTTTCTGCGTAAAAATATTTTTTACTGTACACTTTTTCCACAAAAATATTTGTTACTTCAAAAAAACTCAAGCCACTGGAAGTCGGAGTTAAAAGTATATACGCGATATTAAACCAAATAACTCTGATCACAAGATTAATTTTTCTCCACGCCAGTGAAATAAATGATAAAGGGTAGTTTCTGTTCACGTCTCTTTCAGCTATGAAAAAAATAATTCTTGGTAGGTTTCGCAAAACTACGTAGTTTGAAACGGTGCGTTTCTTCGAAAACTTTTTTTCCTTCAACTAAAAGAGAAATAGTTTAAGTTCTTGTCTTTCCTTTTTTCCATTCTATCTTACTAGTTTACGTCTAACATATTTTTCTACCCATTATTTTTAAGAAAATTGCTTTTTTAGTTTTTCTGTAATAGTAAAGTGTTTGACGGTTTGTATCAACAAAGATTGATGGATATTTTATTTAATGCATAATTTGTAAAAAATTGTTAATACATTCGATGAAATATACACAATTTGAATAGGTGAAGAGTTTCGTTAGTTTTAGATATTCTTTGAAGCTAAGATGCATGGTTTACTAGTAAGAAATTTTATAAAAATAAACTGTAAACTGTTTCTTTTATAGGAAAAATAATTCCACATAATTACTGTTATTAGCAAATAGCAAGAAAAAGTGTTGGTAATAAAGTAACACTTGTAAGTTTATCCTTTTTTGTTTTTTGTTTTTTGAAAATTAAAATGTAATTGTAAATTTTTTAAAAGGTAACATCGTAGCAGTTGTTTAATGCTCAGATTATTGAGAAAAAAATTATGAAATTTTAATTTGATTTCAATTTATTATATATAGAGAGAGAGAGAATTTCTCTCTCTCTCTCTCTTACGTCAAAGTTGCTAATTAATATTCTTTAATGAAGTTCTAGATTTACCTAATAAATGCAAAATTCAAAACTGTATCAAACTTTAAATACAAAATATATTTAATTTTAAGGGGACACAGTACGATTCAAATGACAAAAATCGGTCAAAAAATCAAATTTAATTTTTTTAGTTTAAATTATTCTTTACATACCTTTCTATAACCGGACAAAATTTGAAAGCTTTAACTTAAACCACACAGAATTATGATAGCTGTTATGTTCATTTTTATTCACATTCCTATGTCAAACCAAAACTTTAAGCTTACTTATCTTGGAAAGATAAAATAACTAGTCTGTTTTCATTTAAAATGCTAAGGCTTTTTTTCAATTGTGCCTAATGCTTTGAATTCTTTTTTACCTATTGCTAATAGTACATGTAACAAATGTTGGTATGCATTTTTGAATCAAAGCAATACTTATTTTTTTTTAAATAATTAAACTCAGAATTTGTACAGTTTTTAAGAAATTTTCAATAAGCATTCACAAAAAGAAGTATTGTACGAATACCAATCATGTTATCGCAAATCCCATACCAACTTTTGTTATACATAGTTTGACTTACTTGTAAATCAAGTTTCAAGCGTGTTTGCAAATTTTTGTAGAAGGAGTAGCATTTTAAAATCACTTCAAAAATTTGAAGTTTTTCCTTAAAAAATTTAATGGCTAGCTTTTTATGAAATTTTGAGCACAAAATCTATTTTACATAGTATACACACTAAGAGGCAACCAAAAACATTTTTGAAAATCCTTAAATTAAAATTTTGCTTAAGGGGTCTTAGGACCCTTAACATATATCTGTGCACTCGAAAAAAATATCCTTCTTGAAATCAATGTAACTTAGCAATAAAGCAAAACAATCATTTGAAATTTTATCACATGATAATCACATATATTTACATTCGTTCTCAAATTTCCGGAGAATTTGAGAAATTTTTAAAATTTATAAAGGAAATAAAAATTGGACAATTTTTCAAAAATTTGAAAATTAGTATTTTACAGCGCGCGAAAGTCTGAAGTACAAAATTGATCAAAATTTACAAAATTAACTTTACTTGGTATAAAAATGTTCACTTTCAAAGTTATACAAACTTTTAAAAAATTTAGAGAAAAAATATATTTTTTAAATACAATTACAACGAAAATTTTAAGAAAAAAATAAATTCAAATTCAAATAAAAAAAAATTTATTAAATTTTTTTTGAAAATTGAAGTATAAGTTATGAAGAGCCATATTTTGAACACGTGTATGAAATTTCAAATCGATCTCATAAATAGTTTCTGAGAATTTCTGCGCGCAAGCTAAAATTTGTTGTTTTGAGAAAAATGAAGTTAAAGATACGAAAGAGATAGGGATGTTGTTTAAATTTCTCTAGTTATTTCTCAATAACTTCGGAACTTTTTACAGTATCAACAACAATTTGGTATCAAAATGCTCAGAAATGTTAAGGCTTTAACATAAATTTTTTTCAAAAAATTGAAAAAATTTCAATTTAAGAGTCCTTAGACCCTTTAAAAGTTTTGCAAATAATTGAGGTAAATCGAGAGACTCATTTGTATGGAAATAATATTGTAATTACCGTAAAATCTGGCATGTAATGTGTACTTTTAATACAAATAAATTATTGTTTAAAAAAACTAAAAAACACCCTTTTACAGTTTATCGAACTAAGTTGTAACTTAATCTCTTAGTCGCCAAATCTAGACTTAGTCTCCAAATCTGGAAATGGGATCTGAAATTAGTCACCAGATGCGGGATGGAACCTGAAAATGGGAAATCGTTAATCCTGATGATCTTGATCAGGACATTGGAACAAAATTATTGTATTGTCACCGGTCCTGGACAAGCGAGCAAAATTTCGAATTCTCCTGACCTTTTAAAGTGGGTAAAAATTGAGTTCTAAGATTCCGTTACATTCCGTTAAGTGAAGCGTATAAAAGGGTATTAAAAGTAAGATCGTAATGCACGGGTGATCGCTATACGCCGCATATAAAAATAGGAGTTTTAAAATAAGATGAGCATAAAAAAAATTAGACTTTTACCGAAATATTTTTTGTTTAAAAAAAATCGCATTCCTCACTAACTTAAGGGGTTGCATTTCTAGAGGTATACTATTTTTTTCTGATGCTTGGGATCATACCTCGAATAAATGACTTCAAACATAAGACTATTGCACAAATACATTTCAGTTTTCATCGTGAAAAACGGGATACCCTTTATACGGCGAATATACCTAAAAATTAATAAATGCAGCCTGAAAGTATAGGTATGTGTAAAATGACGGATTTTGCTGTATATCTAATTATTGAAAATAGGTACAATCCTGTTATAAACTTCTTAGAAGGTAATATTAAGAAGATTTATGTAAAATATAAGCTGTGTTAAGACTAGGCTTATATAATTATTTCATGCATAGCTTCTGTCATGAAAAAATTAGATATTTTATTAAGAAAAAAGGGTACATCAACAAATGATTATGCCCAAGAGATGCATTGATCAGTCTTAGAGAACCACTTCTTTAATAAACTGAGAAAAATGTTGTTATGTTTGTACAGATTTTGTAATTATTTTATGGAACAATAATATATTATTCACATTCTGTTAGAATATTGTACTTTTATAAAAAATATTCTCAAATGAGTTAAAAATCAATGCATTAATACCATAATGATGGTATAAAATTATATACTGTTGAATATGAAACATTAAAATCATTTGAGTTAGTATCATTTGGTAAGGGATTATGATATTCGTATGGAAAAAGTTTGGTTATTCATTTAAGAAAAACATACAAGAAAAAGATACATTCTTTAACAAAATACCTCTATTTTTAAATTTATATGAAAGTGAAATCCCCCTGTGGATAATGAAGGAGGGAATTTATGTCTTGGTATTTTTACATTTTTTCGGTTTATCTAGTGAAAAATGTTAACCGTATATTTCAAAATTCTGCTGTTTAATCGTTAAGTTATCCTGCGTAAAATGATTATTTAACAAGAAACTTATTGTATTGGTTTAGTTTAAAGCATTTCACATACATCCTGATTAAGTAGTTTAGTTTTAAGTAGTAAAAACTGTTTCATTAACAAAAATAGGATTACTTTTTATGTCTCTTTCAATACTTGAGCTTCTCTTAAGGCATTTACAAAGGTATTGGTATGAATTGCTTTATGTTACTTCCGGTATTGTATCCATGCGTGAAGGAAATCATGCTAATTTTATTTGAAAGAAATATCGTAAATGTGTTGCTATTGATGTAATAACTGATGAGATCAAATTTTATATAAAACACTGAAATAGTAAGAGCATATACGAGAGCAAAAGGTTAAATTGCTTACATTTCAGGGGAAACTAAAATTCCCCATTTGGCTGCAGTTTCTGAGTGGCAATGGTCGCGAATACGTGACAGGAGTTGTTTCTGACAAATCATGGGTTCCAGTTTTTGTTCAGGTGTCCTTATGTACGAGAGTCAAATATTCGATACTAATATGTAATCGATGAATCAAATTACTTTTTTTCTTCTTGAATGAAATGTATAATAATAATCAAAATACTTATATTCTTATTTTGAATCTAAAAAAATTTAAATAAAAAATACAGAAAAAAATTCAATTTCCTTCCTTATTTTACAAAAACTTTTTCGTTTTTTGTTCTACTTTAAAATAAAATCATTTTTCACTATTACTGTCATGAAAAAATTTTCTCTCTTTTTAAGTTCATGTGTGTAAAAAAATAAACTCTGCCATTAAAGTTACTAAGGGTAGTCTGAAGAACGTTTTTTTTTAATATTAACAAGTGCAAATGAAAATTTGAAAATTATGCATTTTCGTAAACAAGAATAATGCAATGCCCTATATAAATAGAATAATTAATTAAAATTTATGCTCGTAGTGAGTGCTTATTAACCAAATGGTAAATGTCAAACCAGTTTCGTTTCCAGTAAAAATAAATTGCATAATTTTAACTAAATAAAATGAACTACGATATACGTATATGTTTATATTTTTATTATTCTGTGAACGCATTTAAAAAGAGCTTCCGTCCATGAAGTTAACATTTAACGGCCATTAAAAACAAATAACTCTAATATGGAAATAGAACAAGACTAGGAAAAACACTCAGCTCAATAGTTCTTATTTTGGTTAAACAATAGTCAATTGCTGACAATTCTTGTATTTATTGATTTCAACAAATTTTAAAAATGACTACTTGTTTATGAATTATGTGTAGAATATATTTAAAACAACAATATAATCCTTGAAATCTGGGGATTAGAACTAGCCAGAGTTTGTATTTCTAACGAGCATTCAAGGCAACCCTTGAATATATAAAATTTTTTCCATCCGAATTATTTCATCTCTCTCTAAGCACTGTTTGACCGTTCGTATCACATCAAAATCAACGCCGCCCTTTAATGTAATAACACCCTTGAGAAGTAAGTGAATAATAACAATAGCTACAAAGCCAAACAAATCCCGACCAGCCGAAATTTACAATCCAGAGAAATCTGACAAATCGCACGCCTTACGCTCTAAATATCAGCCCCATTATGTCAAGCGTCTACAGAGAGTGAAAACACATTCTGTTGCCCTTTTTCCTGTTGTTTTTCTACAAACTTAGGCACTTTTTGTTTCTTTTTTGGAAAGGGCTCGGTCACTTTGCAACAAACAATGGATCATGGTCGACAGCTTCGGTAACCAGTCGGTATGAAAGATATGGATCGTGTTGCTATCATTTAAATATGTTTGACATTTACTGGATCTTGTAAGAACCGAGGAAATTACATAAAATAAATAACTGATCACGACTTTCCGTCTCGTAATACTTATTTAACATTACTCAAGTTTAGGATATCCGTTGTGGGAGCTTTAGTGTTTTGAGGGTGAATTATAAAGGAATTCTTTGGAAAACCGATTTAGTCGGGGTTCCCAGAATATCAATTTGATTGATGAAATTTTCGTCTGATTCATATCGTGAGAAATGAAGAGCAAAAATTTCTGTACTTACAGTTTAATGAACAATCACGAAAATTGTTGTTTAAAAAATTATATTTGAATTTATGCATAGATTTTGATAGCATCAGACTATTATCCAAATGAAATATGCTAATCGAAATAATAGAGGAAAATTCATACATATTTATACACGAGGTGGATGGACAATTTTGCAGAAATAATTCCTATATTTCATATACTTAAATGCTGCTAAAAGTCATTGATTTATAGTATGTTAACATAAAAGATAAACTATTTTTTAAATTTTATTAAAATTTTTATGATAAGGATTTTTTTTTTTGTGATTAAAGAATGTTCAATAACATTTAAATTTGTTTTGTAGTTATAAAATTAAATTCAAAAAGATTAAATAGAGACTGCATTATTCAATCCAACATTAATCATTTAAAAGATTTAAAAGTATTATTACAATAAACTCAAAAGATAACGTTAAAAATAACTCTACATTTATAGTTACATGGAGTATTTGATGAACGCAAATGTCTGTTAATTAATTGCAAAAACATATTCATACAAAAATATTCCTTCTGGTCGAACTATTAAGCTAAATAGTAAAATTCAATGTTACTATTATTAACGGACAGTTTATGAACTAATCAACTCAAAATTATTTCAAAAAAATGTAAATAAAAAAAAATCTGATGTATATTTAGTATATTCGTACCATTGCACGGTAGAAGAACATAGGTTTCTGTGATATGCTAATACTATATGAAAGATGTAATTTTGTATGTGTTTGTTGCAAAGGTTAGTCACACCTTTAGTAGACCGAAGTAAGAAAATTCAATTTACGTATATTTTAAGAAGTTGAATTTTTTATAATGTGTATTTGTTTGAAGGTTGTGACGGATCTATACTCGTCCTTCAAATAATACTCATGGGAAATTTTTGGGTTATCAATCACAATCATCCCTTTTGGAAGAAGAAACCGTGATATGCAGATTAGGTCGGTTATATAGTATCGGTTTTCTAGCTAGTATGATAAATAGACGGAGTTACATGGGGATTGAAATATAGAGAATCTGACGACGAGGGGAGATAGCTACCAATCAGGAATTACTATTTATTGATAGCGCGTTTCAGGCAGTAAATAGTTGAAGATATTAAAGTGAAGATTGGTCAACAAGGCTTAATTGTCACTCAAATATTAGAGTTGTGGATTGCTCCCAAAAATGTGAGTGAGTGAGTGAATATTAACGTCCCACTGTTCAGCTACACGAGGGCTTTTGGGGACGGTCCGCGTAATTTTGAACCATGGTCAAGTGACGCGGACGACACCTGAGCTGGCACCCCCTTTCCTAACTACCACACCACACCAACGGGAGGACGTTTGAGCTCTCGACAGATTTAACGTGCATCGCTCCCCTACACGGCGGGTCTTCAGTGGTACTGGGATCGAACTCATGACACGCTAGCCACGATCTGATGCCTAGACCACTTGGCTACCGCGGCCACTTTGATCCCAAAAAAAGGAGGTTCAATATTATAGAAGTTTTCTCATAACTCGCATCTCTCGTGATTTGTTCTCCTATTGCTTTTAGTCGGAACATCTCTTCTTGTTTGAATGATAGAATTGTGTCTGTTGATAATTTGTGTGTTGAATAAATAGTTGAAAAGTATTACGGCGAGTCATCCTTCACTTTCTCCCACACCTCTAGCCAGAGCCGAGAGTAGATCTAATACGTTATAATTGTTATAAGGTTAAATTGAAAATTAATAATAGAAAGGTAATTTTTTATTTAAAAATTAAGATGCGAAAATGCAATCAAAATTGATAATTTCCATACAGATACTTCACAGAAAGTTCTTATTTTGAGAAATATTATTATTGATGTTCATTTATGTATGACAAAGTATTTCATGCTTTTATATTCTGTAGGAATTTTTGAAAATTGTGAAAAAAAACTCTGCGATATAGTTAATTTAGCTCTATCTGCTATATTAAAAACCTAGTCAGATACATCAGTTGCTCATTAGAAATTCACTACTATGTATTAAATATTCTTTGTTATATTGCTACGTTAAATTTCAGTATGAGACCAGAAATATTTTAGGCACATTCTTTAGATCATAGATTCCCAACCTTTTTAGATCTGCCACCCCCTTTTCTAGTAAATACTTCGATACCGCCCCCTACCATTCTAGAGAAATAAGAGTGTATATAATACATGGTGAAAACAAGAGTAAAATTTTAAAAAAAATATTCTATTACTAATGGAAAACATTTTTTAATTTAATTTTTTTCTAAAGACACAATTTTTTTACTTGCTAATCTGAAATAGCAAATGCCACAAATATATTTAAATGACTAATATTATATATTTTAGTGAAAATAGGACATTGGTGCTTGACAGGATATGGTTGGATATTTGGTAGGATATTGTTATTTTGTAAATTGACAGTTTCAACTCTTAAAGAATCACACTTTAATTCCTGGTCAACATATTTAATTATATTTCTTGGATAATATACGCAATTAAATACAGTGGACGAAACATTTTAATGCTGCTCACAAAGACAACACGTGGACTACAGAAATTAAAATCCGCTATATCATTCAACTTAATGTAGGTCTGAATGTAATGTAATCTTGAAGTTTTTCATCCACTTCCCGAACTACCGAAATATGTGAATTTTCGTACATGTGATATAGAAATGATTTAAATAAATACAATCAAGGTAAACAGTAGTAAAGTTTATTTTGTTAGTACATATCAACGTGTTTTTTAGTCTTTTTTAGACTATATTTGGTTAATCTGCCCAAGCTCCTCCGTGCCATCTCACTGAGTCTTTTACTGCCCCCCTGAAAGCCTCAAACGCCCACAAAGGAGCTTTATTGCCCACGTTGAGAACCTATGCTTTAGATCAGAGGTTCCCAAACTTTTTTGTTTCGTAGACCCCTTGTCATGTTTTTCGGTTTGCGGCAGACCCCTGCTTAATTAATATTGAATATTTGTAAATTTATCAACTTAAATTCTTTTTAACCGCTGGTACTACTGCTCATACTTTAAAAGAATTAAATTTCTAACTGTAATGAAATATAGTGTTTATAAAGTAAAAAACATGTTAATTAATTAAATTAAAATTAATTAATAAATAAAATTGTTAAATAAACTAACTAAACAACAAACGAATTATTTTAATGGGAAGGATGAATCTCTAGCACTACAATTTCTAATTTTCAACATTTGGTATCAATCTTGTGTCTGGTTTATTTCTAAATTTCCTCTTTTAGTAGTGTCCAGTTTTTTTTTCTTCTTCCGAGATTAGCAACCACGCTGAAATTCTTTCACTCTAGGAAAAGCAATGAAAAACTTCCTCACGATATTCCATAAGTTGGGACAAATAACAGGTTTGGCTTTTATAAAGCCAAAATTGCTGCCATCTGTTTCTAAACTTTAAGATCTTCGTTAGTGCTTATTAGTTCCTATTGTAATTTGACATTTTTTTTTCGATATGATCATATGATTTCATTGCCTACTGTGGTATTGCCATATAGTCAAAGCTTTCTCAAACCTGGTTTCAAAATCTGAATAAAAGGCATTCAAATGTTGAATGTAGGTTAAAACGCTCTGATAACGTAGGTTAAAACGCCTGTGAGAAATTAAGAAAATTCGGGATCTCCTGTATTATATTTCTTAAACTTAAATAAGGAAAGAAAAGCTGAAAGGGTTCTTGTTTTAATAAAATTTATGCTGTCACCTTGTAAATGCAAATTAACCTCATTAAATTTAGTAAAAAAATTTGTAGGTAGTAGGTAAAATTTAGTAGGTAAAATTTGGTTTACAAGTGATTATAAATTTTCTTTTTAAAGTTACGATCTAGTTTAATGAGAGCCAGTATCACATTTACACCTCATGGACCCCCAAATTTTTTTCCGGCTGGCGTAGACCCCATGAAGGTCGTTATAGACCCCTGGGGGTCTATATAGACCACTTTGGGAATCACTGCTTTAGATGATAATAGAGGTCCAAGCATTTTTCTAGCCATACACAGATAATTGTTTAACACTGAAAGCGTCAATAATATGAAGCTAATCTTATAACTGCTGTGTGTAGACTCAGGACTTGTCTCTATCAGAGCAAATAATTTATTGTTTAAATAGATGTATACTTTATTCTTCTAAAACTGTATCTTTTAATTTATATTGTATGGAAACAAAGCCCTATGCAATCTGAGTAGTACTTTTTTCTTTTGTGGCTATTACGAAAATGTAAATACAATTAAAATGTTTAGGATTATTTTTATCTTTTTACGGATTTTTTAGTATTTATAGTTTATTAAATCATGCTATTATGCCTGAGGTGTCCCAAGTTACTTAGTAGCAAAATGATAAGCGTCAGAATGTGTTACTCCACAAAACTATGATTAAGCTGAAATCATACAGCTAACATTGCATATATATATATATATATATATATATATATATATATATACATATGGAAGAAATTTATATAAAATATAGAACATAACAGGAAATAAAAAAAACAAATAAAAAATTAAAAAAATAAATTAAGATCAAATCTAATGAAATAAAAATAAGAACCTAGCGAGTCAAAATGCAATTTCGGACTTAGGACCGAATAAGTGGGGTTAAACTAGTTTGAAGGCGCCAACCTTCCCCATTTGCAACTCGGTAGGAAAGACCAAAATAAAATAAATAGAAATTTAAAGTATAAAAGTTCTAAGTATAAAAAAATCAAAGTAAAAAAATCCAAAGTATAAAAAATCTCATAGAAATATGAAAGAACAACCGACTACTATTAAGCAAAAAATTCTCCCAAAATGTTTAAGTAGAAAAATATCAAAAGAATTACCCAGTAAAAGGATTCTTCCAAAAAGATTTTAAAACTTCTGCTCACAGAGCTTATTCCAAAGATCCAACACTCTTGAAACCGATGGAAAGCTTTTATATGTTGTGATAAAAATCTAAATTGCACTTAAACGCATCCTTTATACCAGCTTGTAAGGAAGACGCCAAGAAAGGTTACATTCAAATTTGGTAGGCTATAACTTGGTTGGTTGTCACAAATGTAGAAAATTGGTTGGTTGTCAAAATGTAGAAATTTGGTTTGGTTGCTAAAAATGTAGAAATTTTTCATTTTATAAGATTTTTAAGATGGGTGTGGAAAAAATAAACTGTGTGAAGAGTGTTAAAACAGAATCTTCACAGCAAAACCACTAAAATGCTGACTTTGAAATCCTATTGTTGTATGGTGGTTTTGAAATCAGAAATAGCAAGACGATTAATGTATTTGTGATGAATATATGTTCTTAAGAAGTTAAAAGGAGTCATGATCTAAGCTGCATTGGAAGAATTTCTTGATATTATTAAATTTATCTGTTTTGTTGGTAGTTAAGTTATCATTCCTAAGTAAAAAATTCAAAACAATATTTCTGTAAATTGATAGATGCAAATTGCTGTTCCATACAGGAATTTTAATTACATGGAAACTAAAAGAATCTCTTTTGTCATAAATGTTACAGACTACTCTATTGTCAATAAGATGCAAGTCTAAATCTAGGAATTCAACCATATTAGAGTTAAAATTAGTTTTAAGAAGGTTGAGATCGTCAGGGTAGAACATAATATTTGGTTTGAATTCACTATTTTTACCAAAAATTATTATATCATCTATATAACGGTATAGTAAGAAAGATTCATCAAAAATATGATCAATTTCAAAAAAATATAAATATAGGTTAGCTAAACTATTACTGGCAGGACCATACATACATATACATACATATATATAATTGCAGAATTAATATATTTTAATTCCTTACATGTTAAGTTTCTACACCAATATATCGTTCGCAGAGATGGTGAATTTGTCAATGTAATGTATGTGTTTTCTGCAGATATCTTTTTCAATAAGTACCGTAAAATCCGGTGTATTACGCGCATCGGCGTATAATGCCCACCTATACTTTCAAGCTGCATTTTTTAGTTTTTAGGTATTTTTGGCGTTTAATGTACACCTCTTTTTTGTACAATTGCAATGATCTTATGTTTTGAAGTAATTTATTCGAAGTATTATTCTGGCTTTTGATATTAAGGGGGTATGCCATTTCTTTTAAATAAATAGCATTCCCATCTATGCATAAATCTGATTTTTTTAATGCTTATTATTTTCTTTATTTTTGAAGCTATCATTTTTAAACCCGGCGTTTAACGCGCAATCGTAAATTTCCATCTTATTTATTGAGGTAAAAATGTACGTTTTACGCTGGATTTTACGATAATGCTCTTTATTTCTTTCTTAGACTTAGACCTGTGGCTGGAAGAAAGATGGAATGTGTATGAAACTTTAGTAGAATTTTTCGTTGAATGTGACCGATGGTAACTGGTATTGAAGGATTCGAGTAATAAGTTGAAATAAACGTCATATCTCCATTCTTTTCTGTGGAAGGATATATAATATTATTATTATTTTAGAAGAAAATATATTAAAATAAATTATATATTAGAGGTTTTTATTTATGTTTGACTGATTATCTGCAGATTGTTATGGTTATTAACGTCGTACAATGAATGTCAAAATCAGTTTTTACCATGTTTTCTCATTTTTTCAGTCTTTGTTCCATAGAGATTTGGAATATTTTTTTACAATTTTTTCCATATTTATCTAGTATGCCCTATGATTCTTAATTACCTCTGTCATTTATTAGAATATATGAAACGAGAATGTGGATTCTTTATAATGATATGAGCATAAAAATTTCAGGTGAATTCAATTGGAATTATAAGAATGGAACATACAAAGCTCAAACTATTTGAAATTAACTATGGTCAATTTTATGAACGAGTTCAGTAAACAACAGACAAGAAATCAAAAAATATTCAAATGAACAGAATTTGAACAAAAGCTAATTAATGTTTATAAAAAAATAAGAATAAATTATGTTTTGAATATATCAGTAGTAAGGTTACTATATAATGAATACTGTATTAAGATATGATCCATTACAATATGGTATTATTTAAGAGAATTAAAAGATGCTAATGCAGTAATTTTCAAACTGTGGGGCGTGATAACCCTATGTGGATAACGCAAGCATATTGAAAAGTTAAAAATAAAACATGATTTAAAAATTATTAATTTACTAAAAGTAAGCAAAACAAATATATATTCTGACATAATTAAATAAATTACCTTTTTACGCTGATATAATGTACATATAAGTGTATTTTTAATGCAAAATGTACTTGATAGTTATTAATACTAAATTAAGAACATGTTTAATAACTATTAGTGACTTCTAAAGGGATTTTAAAAGGAAGGTTTAATATTAGAAATCGACAACACACACAAACATACATTCTAATTTCTTTTTCTACGAGTATAATTTCTTTAAGGAATCCGGATAGATCTGGAATGGATGAAAAATGGACGATTGAGGAAATAAATATTTAATTTAATTAAAAATTATTCTGCAATCTGTTCTAATTTAAAAATTTGAATAAAATCTGATACTTATCCTACTTAAAATGTCATTGTATGGATGGGGGGAGGCGGTGAAAATTATGATTGAAAATCGGGTCACAAATATTGAAAGTTTGAGACGCACTGTGCAAATGAATTGAAATATTTATCAAGAATGTTTATATAAATAAAGATGAACTAATTCTATGAGTTCTATTCAATTATCAAAAGTGAAGTACAATAAATTTTGAAATGTTCACAAAATTGTTTTTTTTTCATAAATTTATCCTGTAAAATTCGAATTACTTTTTCATATTAAGAGTTTGTGTTATGTAGAATTAGAAATTTAATCTAAACTTAATCTACCTCACATAAAAAAATGAACATAAATATTTAAAGGAAATTATTTCCAGTCGTCGTGATTACAATATTTGTGCATAGAAGCTAATTTAAATTGTTTTTTAGGAAGCTGTTGATGTAACTTGAGATAATAACGTTATAAACATAGCTTTTATAAAAGAAATCAATGTTTTCTAGATATTATGATGACCTCGTATAAATCATGCATAGAAATATGTAATTTGTCTCATGAAGCAAAAAGCAAGTTCACTTCAATAAAAGCTTATCTAAGCTTTTCATCATTCTCATTATTCAAGTAATATAAAAGCAATAATTAAAGTATTGTAAATCAAGATTTGATCAAAGAGGCAAGGTATCTTTACTTTTTTTAATATACAAGAAGCAGAAGTTATTTCTTGTTACTAGCGGATTTGTTTTAATGATCGGAAATTATTCTTAGAGATCTTAATAGTGTGAATTTATGCGACATCACGTAAGGAAACGATTTGGGTTTTATAAATACATTATAAAAGTGATCTTTTAAAAACATTTAACAGACGTTAAAAATAAACATCTGTAGAAAAGGCAGGTAATATTCATTGTGTTTTTTGTAAAAAAACTTTTTAGTTTGAATTGATAATCGAATAAAAAATTAGATTAAATATGACACTCTCACATTTCCAGTCAATTTTAAATAAGTTCTTTCAATTTAGTATATAGATTTATTGATTCAGTGTGTGTTATTCTGTATTAAAGGTAAAAAGTGTAAGTTTTTATGGAATAGATGCTCAGATTAGTTATGATTAGGATCTTCAGTCCCGGGATCTCGGTGGGTTTTTCAAATCCCGGGACTTAATTTTTTTCTGAATTATATTTTGAAATTTTTTTTCAAAGTATTGTGAATCTGGTATTACACTTAATCTATCTTATTTACTTTTTTTGTACTGTATATGGTTAGTGTTAGTTTTCTTACGTGTTGAACCTTGAAAGTGTTCGAAAAAGATGTGTAAGTTAAACCATGAAATTTCATGTTTTCTCTTATTTTTTTCTGTAACTTTCTCCCCAGGGGTCAGAAAACGAACCCCCCCCCTTTAGGATGTCCGGTGTCGGTTAACGTGAACAGGAGACATTTAGAACTTTTGGAAAATATCTAGTAGGGTATTGAGCCCTGGGATCCTGGAATTACGAAACCCCTGGGGGGGATCCCGGTGTTTCTTCCAATCCCGAAATCTCGGGATTAAAATAACTAATTCCTGGATTTAATTTTTGTCTGAATTATATATTTAAAATTTTTTCATAAAAATTTTATAAGAATTAAATTTTCAAAAATTTATATTCTGTTTATGAAATATTTACGTAGAATTTTTTTGTGCAATTATAAGTGATAAAAATACAGTTTTTTATAATATACTGCGCATATATTATAAAAAATATATGCATGGTATGGGAGGACGTCGCAAGGATCTAAGTGGCTCATTGCAATGCTTACACAATAATATAAGCAACATCACAAGAATAGATTTTGTCACAGTTCCTTCTTCAATTAAATGGCGTTAATTAATAGCGGACCTGCTCGGAAGACTTAAGACACTTCAAATCCCATTAAATTATTAGCAGCTCATGCAACTGAATCTTCAATTTCGAATGAGGTAACACTTGAAATTGATTCACATTCTGATTCAATAACTGGATCAATTTATATACAAAAACCATTAAGTGTACCATAAGAACTAAATAAAGTTATAAAAGAGGTATATGCACCATTAAATTTGAAACACTATCAAAAATTCAAAAAGAAATGCCTCTTTTTTTAAAATGGAGGGAGACAGGGTGACTACCTGAAAAGAACATACTCCTATTTAATAATGATAATACTTACTGGTAAAGAATTCGAACGTGCATTTTCTACGGCAGGACAATTTCTAACAAAAATAATAAGCCGTTCCAACGATGAAATGCTGGAGGAGCTGTGTTCTTAACTGTGTTCTAAGCTTATTTACAAAAACACAAGAAATGAAGAAATGCTTTTTTAAAAATTTCATTATGTACTATTTTTATTTAATTTTTATGATGTATTAATTTTTTTATTTATTTCATTAAAATAATATTAAATCAATTTTAAATTATATTTTCAGTCTCATTATGCAATTTCAACTACGCTAATATATAAGTATTTTTAATAAATAGTCCAATCCTAATCCCGGGATTTGGATAATGTAATCCCGAAGTCCTGGGATTGAAAATATGACACGGAATTGAAAACCCTAATTATGATCATGAACTGTTGAGATACATTCTCCCCACTATAATGGAAGTTTACATATATATATATATATATATTCTATAATCTACTAGAAGGCTACCAGAAGCGAAAAAAAATTTTTCATAAATATTTATTGAATATTACTACAAAGAAAACATAGTAGGAAGAATATTATCGGTCGTTTTTTTTTATTTTAGACATCGCATTGCTTACTATTTTTGTATAATTATAAAATAGTAAGATGCAATTATTTTAAATTTAATCACTTGCTTTCTTGTTCCATAATTTCACAAGAAAAATAAAGCAAATTGTTAGTTTGAAAAGATATAGATACAAAAAAAGAAAAAAAAAAGAAGAACAAGCAGTCCATTATTATCTCTCCGCTAGGCGCACATCAAGAAACTCCATCCATAGGCGCTGCCTCTCTTAGATGCATCACCTTATACTTGCGTTTGAAGATGGTTTAAACCAGTGATTCCCAAAGTGGTCTATATAGACCTCCAGGGGTCTATGACGACCTGCAAGGGGTCTACGGGAGTGAAAAAATCATTTGGGGGTCAATGAGGTGTAAATGGGGGTCTATGATAGTGGTTCTCATTGAACCAGATCATGACGTTAATCTTAAAAAAATTTGATCCAGTGGGAACAAGATTTTACCAATTTAATATTTACTAAACTTAATGAGATTAGTTTGACAACATAAAAGGTGACTACCATACTAGGTGACAACATAAATTTTATTAATACAAGGACTATTTCAGCATTTCTTTCCAAAATTAAGCTAAAGAAGTATAATATTGGACTTCACGAATTTTATCAATTTTTCACAGTCTGTCAGGACATTTTAACCTACGTTTAACATTTAAATGCTCTTACACAGATTTTGAAACTAAGTTTGAGATTGTTTTTTTATAGTAATACATCAGTAGACACTGATTTCAAATAGTCGCTTTGAAAAAAAAATTTGCCATATTGCAATAAGAACTGATTAGAATAGGTTCCTAATGAAGATTTTAAAATAAAGTTTAGAAACGGATGTCAGCAATTTTGGCTTTAAAAAGACATACCTGAGATTTGTCACAAATTATGGAACATCATGAGAAAGGTTTTAAATGTGTTTTTCCTTGTGAGAGGGAGTTTCACTGAGTTTGCCAATCTCAAAAACAAAAAAAGAAAGGAAAAGAGAAAAAGTGGGCACTTACGAACAAAGGAAGGTTAGGGTTAAGCTCGGCAAGATTGATATTAAATGTTGAAAATTTGTTATTGAAACACCAGATTCACCCTTTTCTTTAAAAACATTTGTTCAGTTATTTTGTGTTACAGTTATTTTATGCATTGATTTGATTTTAATTTTAATTCTTTAACATGCACTCTTCAGTTTTAAACGCAGAACTATACTTCATTACAGTTAGAAATTTAATTTTTTGAAAGTAGTAGCTTAAACTATCAAAAAGACATTTAAGTTGATAAATTTGCAAAATTTAATGTTAAGTTGGCAGGTGTCTACCCGAAACCGAAACACATGGCAAGGAGTCTATGAGACAAACAAGTTTGGGAACCTCTGGTTTAAACATTTTATTCATGAGATTTGACATTGTTATATTAAAATTATTAAGATAAGGTACTGTTGATATTAAGAAAATTCTTAATTTTTGTAATATCTATAGCATTATCTACCTATCAAAATTACGGATTGTCATTGAAGTTATAGATAATAGATAAAAAAAAAGCACCTATCTACCCAGAGGAGGATTAAGAGTGTTGCGGACCTGGCGGCCGCCAGTGGCCCCAAGCTTGAAGGAATCCATTTATAAATTCAACGTGCAAGAAAAATATCTTAAACCGATACTGTTACTCCGATGATTTCCTTGTATTTGAGTCGTGCCTTATCCATCTTTTCCCCGTATATTTGAATTGCTACAATCTGTACAAACTTTTCCCATGCATTTTTTTTAACAAACTTTATTTTAAACAAATGAATACTATTAAAATCAATAAAAAATTTATTTTCAGTTTACAGCCGTGCTTAATTACTTTAGGGTACATTTTACATTGATTGAAAAATTCTCAAAACCAAGAAAAAAATGTCGAGTAATAAAACTTCGGGATTACAAATCGTCAATCGGCTATCTATACAAAGTTTAGGTAACATATTTGATTAAAGTTTCAAGATCACAGGTAAGTGCGAGTTGAGTCATTTCAAATGTGTAATGAAAGTACATTAAAAACTGGTGTAACCACCCCAATTTTAAATGCAAGTATGCAAACTTGAATGCCATGTGTCGTACTGGTACAGGATATCAGTTTGTGGGAAGGAATTGCATGCCTGTTGCTCTTGGTCGGTCAATATAAGGTTGTTTATTTCTGGTTGTTGATGAAGCTGGCATTGCCGCCCAATGATGTCCCATTCGTGCTCGATTGGAGAAAGATTTGGTGATCTAATAGGCCAACGTAACACGTTAAAACCCTAAAGAACCTGTTGGATTACAACAAGGATGAGTGAGCACTTTATCCTGTTGGAAAACATCCCTTGAAGGATGTTTA
>BMAO01035675.1:0-25417 GCA_019973975.1 Trichonephila clavata | reverse complement strand
TAGCGGCTTCAGGCAACTTGCACTTTTACTTGCCAACAGAAATATCGTGAGATGAATGAAATAGGTAGAAGACTGCTCTATTTGTTCTTAAATAACGCATTCACTGGCGCCAACGAGATTCGAACTCGCGACCTTTGGTTTACGAGACCAACGCTCTAGCCACTGAGCTATAGCGGCTTCAGGCAACTTGCACTTTTACTTGCCAACAGAAATATCGTGAGATGAATGAAATAAGTAAAAGAATGCTCTAGTGATTCTTAAATAAATGCATGCACTGCCGCCAACGAGATTCGAACTCGCGACCTTTGGTTTACGAGACCAACGCTCTAGCCACTGAGCTATAGCGGCTTCAGGCAACTTGCACTTTTACTTGCCAACAGAAATATCGTGAGATGAATGAAATAAGTAAAAGACTGCTCTAGTGATTCTTAAATAAATGCATGCACTGCCGCCAACGAGATTCGAACTCGCGACCTTTGGTTTACGAGACCAACGCTCTAGCCACTGAGCTATAGCGGCTTCAGGCAACTTGCACTTTTACTTGCCAACAGAAATATCGTGAGATGAATGAAATAAGTAAAAGACTGCTCTAGTGATTCTTAAATAAATGCATGCACTGCCGCCAACGAGATTCGAACTCGCGACCTTTGGTTTACGAGACCAACGCTCTAGCCACTGAGCTATAGCGGCTTCAGGCAACTTGCACTTTTACTTGCCAACAGAAATATCGTGAGATGAATGAAATAAGTAAAAGACTGCTCTAGTGATTCTTAAATAAATGCATGCACTGCCGCCAACGAGATTCGAACTCGCGACCTTTGGTTTACGAGACCAACGCTCTAGCCACTGAGCTATAGCGGCTTCAGGCAACTTGCACTTTTACTTGCCAACAGAAATATGTGAGATGAATGAAATAAGTAAAAGACTGCTCTAGTGATTCTTAAATAAATGCATGCACTGCCGCCAACGAGATTCGAACTCGCGACCTTTGGTTTACGAGACCAACGCTCTAGCCACTGAGCTATAGCGGCTTCAGGCAACTTGCACTTTTACTTGCCAACAGAAATATCGTGAGATGAATGAAATAAGTAAAAGACTGCTCTAGTGATTCTTAAATAAATGCATGCACTGCCGCCAACGAGATTCGAACTCGCGACCTTTGGTTTACGAGACCAACGCTCTAGCCACTGAGCTATAGCGGCTTCAGGCAACTTGCACTTTTACTTGCCAACAGAAATATCGTGAGATGAATGAAATAAGTAAAAGACTGCTCTAGTGATTCTTAAATAAATGCATGCACTGCCGCCAACGAGATTCGAACTCGCGACCTTTGGTTTACGAGACCAACGCTCTAGCCACTGAGCTATAGCGGCTTCAGGCAACTTGCACTTTTACTTGCCAACAGAAATATCGTGAGATGAATGAAATAAGTAAAAGACTGCTCTAGTGATTCTTAAATAAATGCATGCACTGCCGCCAACGAGATTCGAACTCGCGACCTTTGGTTTACGAGACCAACGCTCTAGCCACTGAGCTATAGCGGCTTCAGGCAACTTGCACTTTTACTTGCCAACAGAAATATCGTGAGATGAATGAAATAAGTAAAAGACTGCTCTAGTGATTCTTAAATAAATGCATGCACTGCCGCCAACGAGATTCGAACTCGCGACCTTTGGTTTACGAGACCAACGCTCTAGCCACTGAGCTATAGCGGCTTCAGGCAACTTGCACTTTTACTTGCCAACAGAAATATCGTGAGATGAATGAAATAAGTAAAAGACTGCTCTAGTGATTCTTAAATAAATGCATGCACTGCCGCCAACGAGATTCGAACTCGCGACCTTTGGTTTACGAGACCAACGCTCTAGCCACTGAGCTATAGCGGCTTCAGGCAACTTGCACTTTTACTTGCCAACAGAAATATCGTGAGATGAATGAAATAAGTAAAAGACTGCTCTAGTGATTCTTAAATAAATGCATGCACTGCCGCCAACGAGATTCGAACTCGCGACCTTTGGTTTACGAGACCAACGCTCTAGCCACTGAGCTATAGCGGCTTCAGGCAACTTGCACTTTTACTTGCCAACAGAAATATCGTGAGATGAATGAAATAAGTAAAAGACTGCTCTAGTGATTCTTAAATAAATGCATGCACTGCCGCCAACGAGATTCGAACTCGCGACCTTTGGTTTACGAGACCAACGCTCTAGCCACTGAGCTATAGCGGCTTCAGGCAACTTGCACTTTTACTTGCCAACAGAAATATCGTGAGATGAATGAAATAAGTAAAAGACTGCTCTAGTGATTCTTAAATAAATGCATGCACTGCCGCCAACGAGATTCGAACTCGCGACCTTTGGTTTACGAGACCAACGCTCTAGCCACTGAGCTATAGCGGCTTCAGGCAACTTGCACTTTTACTTGCCAACAGAAATATCGTGAGATGAATGAAATAAGTAAAAGACTGCTCTAGTGATTCTTAAATAAATGCATGCACTGCCGCCAACGAGATTCGAACTCGCGACCTTTGGTTTACGAGACCAACGCTCTAGCCACTGAGCTATAGCGGCTTCAGGCAACTTGCACTTTTACTTGCCAACAGAAATATCGTGAGATGAATGAAATAAGTAAAAGACTGCTCTAGTGATTCTTAAATAAATGCATGCACTGCCGCCAACGAGATTCGAACTCGCGACCTTTGGTTTACGAGACCAACGCTCTAGCCACTGAGCTATAGCGGCTTCAGGCAACTTGCACTTTTACTTGCCAACAGAAATATCGTGAGATGAATGAAATAAGTAAAAGACTGCTCTAGTGATTCTTAAATAAATGCATGCACTGCCGCCAACGAGATTCGAACTCGCGACCTTTGGTTTACGAGACCAACGCTCTAGCCACTGAGCTATAGCGGCTTCAGGCAACTTGCACTTTTACTTGCCAACAGAAATATCGTGAGATGAATGAAATAAGTAAAAGACTGCTCTAGTGATTCTTAAATAAATGCATGCACTGCCGCCAACGAGATTCGAACTCGCGACCTTTGGTTTACGAGACCAACGCTCTAGCCACTGAGCTATAGCGGCTTCAGGCAACTTGCACTTTTACTTGCCAACAGAAATATCGTGAGATGAATGAAATAAGTAAAAGACTGCTCTAGTGATTCTTAAATAAATGCATGCACTGCCGCCAACGAGATTCGAACTCGCGACCTTTGGTTTACGAGACCAACGCTCTAGCCACTGAGCTATAGCGGCTTCAGGCAACTTGCACTTTTACTTGCCAACAGAAATATCGTGAGATGAATGAAATAAGTAAAAGACTGCTCTAGTGATTCTTAAATAAATGCATGCACTGCCGCCAACGAGATTCGAACTCGCGACCTTTGGTTTACGAGACCAACGCTCTAGCCACTGAGCTATAGCGGCTTCAGGCAACTTGCACTTTTACTTGCCAACAGAAATATCGTGAGATGAATGAAATAAGTAAAAGACTGCTCTAGTGATTCTTAAATAAATGCATGCACTGCCGCCAACGAGATTCGAACTCGCGACCTTTGGTTTACGAGACCAACGCTCTAGCCACTGAGCTATAGCGGCTTCAGGCAACTTGCACTTTTACTTGCCAACAGAAATATCGTGAGATGAATGAAATAAGTAAAAGACTGCTCTAGTGATTCTTAAATAAATGCATGCACTGCCGCCAACGAGATTCGAACTCGCGACCTTTGGTTTACGAGACCAACGCTCTAGCCACTGAGCTATAGCGGCTTCAGGCAACTTGCACTTTTACTTGCCAACAGAAATATCGTGAGATGAATGAAATAAGTAAAAGACTGCTCTAGTGATTCTTAAATAAATGCATGCACTGCCGCCAACGAGATTCGAACTCGCGACCTTTGGTTTACGAGACCAACGCTCTAGCCACTGAGCTATAGCGGCTTCAGGCAACTTGCACTTTTACTTGCCAACAGAAATATCGTGAGATGAATGAAATAAGTAAAAGACTGCTCTAGTGATTCTTAAATAAATGCATGCACTGCCGCCAACGAGATTCGAACTCGCGACCTTTGGTTTACGAGACCAACGCTCTAGCCACTGAGCTATAGCGGCTTCAGGCAACTTGCACTTTTACTTGCCAACAGAAATATCGTGAGATGAATGAAATAAGTAAAAGACTGCTCTAGTGATTCTTAAATAAATGCATGCACTGCCGCCAACGAGATTCGAACTCGCGACCTTTGGTTTACGAGACCAACGCTCTAGCCACTGAGCTATAGCGGCTTCAGGCAACTTGCACTTTTACTTGCCAACAGAAATATCGTGAGATGAATGAAATAAGTAAAAGACTGCTCTAGTGATTCTTAAATAAATGCATGCACTGCCGCCAACGAGATTCGAACTCGCGACCTTTGGTTTACGAGACCAACGCTCTAGCCACTGAGCTATAGCGGCTTCAGGCAACTTGCACTTTTACTTGCCAACAGAAATATCGTGAGATGAATGAAATAAGTAAAAGACTGCTCTAGTGATTCTTAAATAAATGCATGCACTGCCGCCAACGAGATTCGAACTCGCGACCTTTGGTTTACGAGACCAACGCTCTAGCCACTGAGCTATAGCGGCTTCAGGCAACTTGCACTTTTACTTGCCAACAGAAATATCGTGAGATGAATGAAATAAGTAAAAGACTGCTCTAGTGATTCTTAAATAAATGCATGCACTGCCGCCAACGAGATTCGAACTCGCGACCTTTGGTTTACGAGACCAACGCTCTAGCCACTGAGCTATAGCGGCTTCAGGCAACTTGCACTTTTACTTGCCAACAGAAATATCGTGAGATGAATGAAATAAGTAAAAGACTGCTCTAGTGATTCTTAAATAAATGCATGCACTGCCGCCAACGAGATTCGAACTCGCGACCTTTGGTTTACGAGACCAACGCTCTAGCCACTGAGCTATAGCGGCTTCAGGCAACTTGCACTTTTACTTGCCAACAGAAATATCGTGAGATGAATGAAATAAGTAAAAGACTGCTCTAGTGATTCTTAAATAAATGCATGCACTGCCGCCAACGAGATTCGAACTCGCGACCTTTGGTTTACGAGACCAACGCTCTAGCCACTGAGCTATAGCGGCTTCAGGCAACTTGCACTTTTACTTGCCAACAGAAATATCGTGAGATGAATGAAATAAGTAAAAGACTGCTCTAGTGATTCTTAAATAAATGCATGCACTGCCGCCAACGAGATTCGAACTCGCGACCTTTGGTTTACGAGACCAACGCTCTAGCCACTGAGCTATAGCGGCTTCAGGCAACTTGCACTTTTACTTGCCAACAGAAATATCGTGAGATGAATGAAATAAGTAAAAGACTGCTCTAGTGATTCTTAAATAAATGCATGCACTGCCGCCAACGAGATTCGAACTCGCGACCTTTGGTTTACGAGACCAACGCTCTAGCCACTGAGCTATAGCGGCTTCAGGCAACTTGCACTTTTACTTGCCAACAGAAATATCGTGAGATGAATGAAATAAGTAAAAGACTGCTCTAGTGATTCTTAAATAAATGCATGCACTGCCGCCAACGAGATTCGAACTCGCGACCTTTGGTTTACGAGACCAACGCTCTAGCCACTGAGCTATAGCGGCTTCAGGCAACTTGCACTTTTACTTGCCAACAGAAATATCGTGAGATGAATGAAATAAGTAAAAGACTGCTCTAGTGATTCTTAAATAAATGCATGCACTGCCGCCAACGAGATTCGAACTCGCGACCTTTGGTTTACGAGACCAACGCTCTAGCCACTGAGCTATAGCGGCTTCAGGCAACTTGCACTTTTACTTGCCAACAGAAATATCGTGAGATGAATGAAATAAGTAAAAGACTGCTCTAGTGATTCTTAAATAAATGCATGCACTGCCGCCAACGAGATTCGAACTCGCGACCTTTGGTTTACGAGACCAACGCTCTAGCCACTGAGCTATAGCGGCTTCAGGCAACTTGCACTTTTACTTGCCAACAGAAATATCGTGAGATGAATGAAATAAGTAAAAGACTGCTCTAGTGATTCTTAAATAAATGCATGCACTGCCGCCAACGAGATTCGAACTCGCGACCTTTGGTTTACGAGACCAACGCTCTAGCCACTGAGCTATAGCGGCTTCAGGCAACTTGCACTTTTACTTGCCAACAGAAATATCGTGAGATGAATGAAATAAGTAAAAGACTGCTCTAGTGGTTCTTAAATAAATGCATGCACTGCCGCCAACGAGATTCGAACTCGCGACCTTTGGTTTACGAGACCAACGCTCTAGCGGCTTCAGGCAACTTGCACTTTTACTTGCCAACAGAAATATCGTGAGATGAATGAAATAAGTAAAAGACTGCTCTAGTGGTTCTTAAATAAATGCATGCACTGCCGCCAACGAGATTCGAACTCGCGACCTTTGGTTTACGAGACCAACGCTCTAGCCACTGAGCTATAGCGGCTTCAGGCAACTTGCACTTTTACTTGCCAACAGAAATATCGTGAGATGAATGAAATAAGTAAAAGACTGCTCTAGTGGTTCTTAAATAAATGCATGCACTGCCGCCAACGAGATTCGAACTCGCGACCTTTGGTTTACGAGACCAACGCTCTAGCCACTGAGCTATAGCGGCTTCAGGCAACTTGCACTTTTACTTGCCAACAGAAATATCGTGAGATGAATGAAATAAGTAAAAGACTGCTCTAGTGGTTCTTAAATAAATGCATGCACTGCCGCCAACGAGATTCGAACTCGCGACCTTTGGTTTACGAGACCAACGCTCTAGCCACTGAGCTATAGCGGCTTCAGGCAACTTGCACTTTTACTTGCCAACAGAAATATCGTGAGATGAATGAAATAAGTAAAAGACTGCTCTAGTGATTCTTAAATAAATGCATGCACTGCCGCCAACGAGATTCGAACTCGCGACCTTTGGTTTACGAGACCAACGCTCTAGCCACTGAGCTATAGCGGCTTCAGGCAACTTGCACTTTTACTTGCCAACAGAAATATCGTGAGATGAATGAAATAAGTAAAAGACTGCTCTAGTGATTCTTAAATAAATGCATGCACTGCCGCCAACGAGATTCGAACTCGCGACCTTTGGTTTACGAGACCAACGCTCTAGCCACTGAGCTATAGCGGCTTCAGGCAACTTGCACTTTTACTTGCCAACAGAAATATCGTGAGATGAATGAAATAAGTAAAAGACTGCTCTAGTGATTCTTAAATAAATGCATGCACTGCCGCCAACGAGATTCGAACTCGCGACCTTTGGTTTACGAGACCAACGCTCTAGCCACTGAGCTATAGCGGCTTCAGGCAACTTGCACTTTTACTTGCCAACAGAAATATCGTGAGATGAATGAAATAAGTAAAAGACTGCTCTAGTGATTCTTAAATAAATGCATGCACTGCCGCCAACGAGATTCGAACTCGCGACCTTTGGTTTACGAGACCAACGCTCTAGCCACTGAGCTATAGCGGCTTCAGGCAACTTGCACTTTTACTTGCCAACAGAAATATCGTGAGATGAATGAAATAAGTAAAAGACTGCTCTAGTGATTCTTAAATAAATGCATGCACTGCCGCCAACGAGATTCGAACTCGCGACCTTTGGTTTACGAGACCAACGCTCTAGCCACTGAGCTATAGCGGCTTCAGGCAACTTGCACTTTTACTTGCCAACAGAAATATCGTGAGATGAATGAAATAAGTAAAAGACTGCTCTAGTGATTCTTAAATAAATGCATGCACTGCCGCCAACGAGATTCGAACTCGCGACCTTTGGTTTACGAGACCAACGCTCTAGCCACTGAGCTATAGCGGCTTCAGGCAACTTGCACTTTTACTTGCCAACAGAAATATCGTGAGATGAATGAAATAAGTAAAAGACTGCTCTAGTGATTCTTAAATAAATGCATGCACTGCCGCCAACGAGATTCGAACTCGCGACCTTTGGTTTACGAGACCAACGCTCTAGCCACTGAGCTATAGCGGCTTCAGGCAACTTGCACTTTTACTTGCCAACAGAAATATCGTGAGATGAATGAAATAAGTAAAAGACTGCTCTAGTGATTCTTAAATAAATGCATGCACTGCCGCCAACGAGATTCGAACTCGCGACCTTTGGTTTACGAGACCAACGCTCTAGCCACTGAGCTATAGCGGCTTCAGGCAACTTGCACTTTTACTTGCCAACAGAAATATCGTGAGATGAATGAAATAAGTAAAAGACTGCTCTAGTGATTCTTAAATAAATGCATGCACTGCCGCCAACGAGATTCGAACTCGCGACCTTTGGTTTACGAGACCAACGCTCTAGCCACTGAGCTATAGCGGCTTCAGGCAACTTGCACTTTTACTTGCCAACAGAAATATCGTGAGATGAATGAAATAAGTAAAAGACTGCTCTAGTGATTCTTAAATAAATGCATGCACTGCCGCCAACGAGATTCGAACTCGCGACCTTTGGTTTACGAGACCAACGCTCTAGCCACTGAGCTATAGCGGCTTCAGGCAACTTGCACTTTTACTTGCCAACAGAAATATCGTGAGATGAATGAAATAAGTAAAAGACTGCTCTAGTGATTCTTAAATAAATGCATGCACTGCCGCCAACGAGATTCGAACTCGCGACCTTTGGTTTACGAGACCAACGCTCTAGCCACTGAGCTATAGCGGCTTCAGGCAACTTGCACTTTTACTTGCCAACAGAAATATCGTGAGATGAATGAAATAAGTAAAAGACTGCTCTAGTGATTCTTAAATAAATGCATGCACTGCCGCCAACGAGATTCGAACTCGCGACCTTTGGTTTACGAGACCAACGCTCTAGCCACTGAGCTATAGCGGCTTCAGGCAACTTGCACTTTTACTTGCCAACAGAAATATCGTGAGATGAATGAAATAAGTAAAAGACTGCTCTAGTGATTCTTAAATAAATGCATGCACTGCCGCCAACGAGATTCGAACTCGCGACCTTTGGTTTACGAGACCAACGCTCTAGCCACTGAGCTATAGCGGCTTCAGGCAACTTGCACTTTTACTTGCCAACAGAAATATCGTGAGATGAATGAAATAAGTAAAAGACTGCTCTAGTGATTCTTAAATAAATGCATGCACTGCCGCCAACGAGATTCGAACTCGCGACCTTTGGTTTACGAGACCAACGCTCTAGCCACTGAGCTATAGCGGCTTCAGGCAACTTGCACTTTTACTTGCCAACAGAAATATCGTGAGATGAATGAAATAAGTAAAAGACTGCTCTAGTGATTCTTAAATAAATGCATGCACTGCCGCCAACGAGATTCGAACTCGCGACCTTTGGTTTACGAGACCAACGCTCTAGCCACTGAGCTATAGCGGCTTCAGGCAACTTGCACTTTTACTTGCCAACAGAAATATCGTGAGATGAATGAAATAAGTAAAAGACTGCTCTAGTGATTCTTAAATAAATGCATGCACTGCCGCCAACGAGATTCGAACTCGCGACCTTTGGTTTACGAGACCAACGCTCTAGCCACTGAGCTATAGCGGCTTCAGGCAACTTGCACTTTTACTTGCCAACAGAAATATCGTGAGATGAATGAAATAAGTAAAAGACTGCTCTAGTGATTCTTAAATAAATGCATGCACTGCCGCCAACGAGATTCGAACTCGCGACCTTTGGTTTACGAGACCAACGCTCTAGCCACTGAGCTATAGCGGCTTCAGGCAACTTGCACTTTTACTTGCCAACAGAAATATCGTGAGATGAATGAAATAAGTAAAAGACTGCTCTAGTGATTCTTAAATAAATGCATGCACTGCCGCCAACGAGATTCGAACTCGCGACCTTTGGTTTACGAGACCAACGCTCTAGCCACTGAGCTATAGCGGCTTCAGGCAACTTGCACTTTTACTTGCCAACAGAAATATCGTGAGATGAATGAAATAAGTAAAAGACTGCTCTAGTGATTCTTAAATAAATGCATGCACTGCCGCCAACGAGATTCGAACTCGCGACCTTTGGTTTACGAGACCAACGCTCTAGCCACTGAGCTATAGCGGCTTCAGGCAACTTGCACTTTTACTTGCCAACAGAAATATCGTGAGATGAATGAAATAAGTAAAAGACTGCTCTAGTGATTCTTAAATAAATGCATGCACTGCCGCCAACGAGATTCGAACTCGCGACCTTTGGTTTACGAGACCAACGCTCTAGCCACTGAGCTATAGCGGCTTCAGGCAACTTGCACTTTTACTTGCCAACAGAAATATCGTGAGATGAATGAAATAAGTAAAAGACTGCTCTAGTGATTCTTAAATAAATGCATGCACTGCCGCCAACGAGATTCGAACTCGCGACCTTTGGTTTACGAGACCAACGCTCTAGCCACTGAGCTATAGCGGCTTCAGGCAACTTGCACTTTTACTTGCCAACAGAAATATCGTGAGATGAATGAAATAAGTAAAAGACTGCTCTAGTGATTCTTAAATAAATGCATGCACTGCCGCCAACGAGATTCGAACTCGCGACCTTTGGTTTACGAGACCAACGCTCTAGCCACTGAGCTATAGCGGCTTCAGGCAACTTGCACTTTTACTTGCCAACAGAAATATCGTGAGATGAATGAAATAAGTAAAAGACTGCTCTAGTGATTCTTAAATAAATGCATGCACTGCCGCCAACGAGATTCGAACTCGCGACCTTTGGTTTACGAGACCAACGCTCTAGCCACTGAGCTATAGCGGCTTCAGGCAACTTGCACTTTTACTTGCCAACAGAAATATCGTGAGATGAATGAAATAAGTAAAAGACTGCTCTAGTGTTCTTAAATAAATGCATGCACTGCCGCCAACGAGATTCGAACTCGCGACCTTTGGTTTACGAGACCAACGCTCTAGCCACTGAGCTATAGCGGCTTCAGGCAACTTGCACTTTTACTTGCCAACAGAAATATCGTGAGATGAATGAAATAAGTAAAAGACTGCTCTAGTGATTCTTAAATAAATGCATGCACTGCCGCCAACGAGATTCGAACTCGCGACCTTTGGTTTACGAGACCAACGCTCTAGCCACTGAGCTATAGCGGCTTCAGGCAACTTGCACTTTTACTTGCCAACAGAAATATCGTGAGATGAATGAAATAAGTAAAAGACTGCTCTAGTGATTCTTAAATAAATGCATGCACTGCCGCCAACGAGATTCGAACTCGCGACCTTTGGTTTACGAGACCAACGCTCTAGCCACTGAGCTATAGCGGCTTCAGGCAACTTGCACTTTTACTTGCCAACAGAAATATCGTGAGATGAATGAAATAAGTAAAAGACTGCTCTAGTGATTCTTAAATAAATGCATGCACTGCCGCCAACGAGATTCGAACTCGCGACCTTTGGTTTACGAGACCAACGCTCTAGCCACTGAGCTATAGCGGCTTCAGGCAACTTGCACTTTTACTTGCCAACAGAAATATCGTGAGATGAATGAAATAAGTAAAAGACTGCTCTAGTGATTCTTAAATAAATGCATGCACTGCCGCCAACGAGATTCGAACTCGCGACCTTTGGTTTACGAGACCAACGCTCTAGCCACTGAGCTATAGCGGCTTCAGGCAACTTGCACTTTTACTTGCCAACAGAAATATCGTGAGATGAATGAAATAAGTAAAAGACTGCTCTAGTGATTCTTAAATAAATGCATGCACTGCCGCCAACGAGATTCGAACTCGCGACCTTTGGTTTACGAGACCAACGCTCTAGCCACTGAGCTATAGCGGCTTCAGGCAACTTGCACTTTTACTTGCCAACAGAAATATCGTGAGATGAATGAAATAAGTAAAAGACTGCTCTAGTGATTCTTAAATAAATGCATGCACTGCCGCCAACGAGATTCGAACTCGCGACCTTTGGTTTACGAGACCAACGCTCTAGCCACTGAGCTATAGCGGCTTCAGGCAACTTGCACTTTTACTTGCCAACAGAAATATCGTGAGATGAATGAAATAAGTAAAAGACTGCTCTAGTGATTCTTAAATAAATGCATGCACTGCCGCCAACGAGATTCGAACTCGCGACCTTTGGTTTACGAGACCAACGCTCTAGCCACTGAGCTATAGCGGCTTCAGGCAACTTGCACTTTTACTTGCCAACAGAAATATCGTGAGATGAATGAAATAAGTAAAAGACTGCTCTAGTGATTCTTAAATAAATGCATGCACTGCCGCCAACGAGATTCGAACTCGCGACCTTTGGTTTACGAGACCAACGCTCTAGCCACTGAGCTATAGCGGCTTCAGGCAACTTGCACTTTTACTTGCCAACAGAAATATCGTGAGATGAATGAAATAAGTAAAAGACTGCTCTAGTGATTCTTAAATAAATGCATGCACTGCCGCCAACGAGATTCGAACTCGCGACCTTTGGTTTACGAGACCAACGCTCTAGCCACTGAGCTATAGCGGCTTCAGGCAACTTGCACTTTTACTTGCCAACAGAAATATCGTGAGATGAATGAAATAAGTAAAAGACTGCTCTAGTGATTCTTAAATAAATGCATGCACTGCCGCCAACGAGATTCGAACTCGCGACCTTTGGTTTACGAGACCAACGCTCTAGCCACTGAGCTATAGCGGCTTCAGGCAACTTGCACTTTTACTTGCCAACAGAAATATCGTGAGATGAATGAAATAAGTAAAAGACTGCTCTAGTGATTCTTAAATAAATGCATGCACTGCCGCCAACGAGATTCGAACTCGCGACCTTTGGTTTACGAGACCAACGCTCTAGCCACTGAGCTATAGCGGCTTCAGGCAACTTGCACTTTTACTTGCCAACAGAAATATCGTGAGATGAATGAAATAAGTAAAAGACTGCTCTAGTGATTCTTAAATAAATGCATGCACTGCCGCCAACGAGATTCGAACTCGCGACCTTTGGTTTACGAGACCAACGCTCTAGCCACTGAGCTATAGCGGCTTCAGGCAACTTGCACTTTTACTTGCCAACAGAAATATCGTGAGATGAATGAAATAAGTAAAAGACTGCTCTAGTGATTCTTAAATAAATGCATGCACTGCCGCCAACGAGATTCGAACTCGCGACCTTTGGTTTACGAGACCAACGCTCTAGCCACTGAGCTATAGCGGCTTCAGGCAACTTGCACTTTTACTTGCCAACAGAAATATCGTGAGATGAATGAAATAAGTAAAAGACTGCTCTAGTGATTCTTAAATAAATGCATGCACTGCCGCCAACGAGATTCGAACTCGCGACCTTTGGTTTACGAGACCAACGCTCTAGCCACTGAGCTATAGCGGCTTCAGGCAACTTGCACTTTTACTTGCCAACAGAAATATCGTGAGATGAATGAAATAAGTAAAAGACTGCTCTAGTGATTCTTAAATAAATGCATGCACTGCCGCCAACGAGATTCGAACTCGCGACCTTTGGTTTACGAGACCAACGCTCTAGCCACTGAGCTATAGCGGCTTCAGGCAACTTGCACTTTTACTTGCCAACAGAAATATCGTGAGATGAATGAAATAAGTAAAAGACTGCTCTAGTGATTCTTAAATAAATGCATGCACTGCCGCCAACGAGATTCGAACTCGCGACCTTTGGTTTACGAGACCAACGCTCTAGCCACTGAGCTATAGCGGCTTCAGGCAACTTGCACTTTTACTTGCCAACAGAAATATCGTGAGATGAATGAAATAAGTAAAAGACTGCTCTAGTGATTCTTAAATAAATGCATGCACTGCCGCCAACGAGATTCGAACTCGCGACCTTTGGTTTACGAGACCAACGCTCTAGCCACTGAGCTATAGCGGCTTCAGGCAACTTGCACTTTTACTTGCCAACAGAAATATCGTGAGATGAATGAAATAAGTAAAAGACTGCTCTAGTGATTCTTAAATAAATGCATGCACTGCCGCCAACGAGATTCGAACTCGCGACCTTTGGTTTACGAGACCAACGCTCTAGCCACTGAGCTATAGCGGCTTCAGGCAACTTGCACTTTTACTTGCCAACAGAAATATCGTGAGATGAATGAAATAAGTAAAAGACTGCTCTAGTGATTCTTAAATAAATGCATGCACTGCCGCCAACGAGATTCGAACTCGCGACCTTTGGTTTACGAGACCAACGCTCTAGCCACTGAGCTATAGCGGCTTCAGGCAACTTGCACTTTTACTTGCCAACAGAAATATCGTGAGATGAATGAAATAAGTAAAAGACTGCTCTAGTGATTCTTAAATAAATGCATGCACTGCCGCCAACGAGATTCGAACTCGCGACCTTTGGTTTACGAGACCAACGCTCTAGCCACTGAGCTATAGCGGCTTCAGGCAACTTGCACTTTTACTTGCCAACAGAAATATCGTGAGATGAATGAAATAAGTAAAAGACTGCTCTAGTGATTCTTAAATAAATGCATGCACTGCCGCCAACGAGATTCGAACTCGCGACCTTTGGTTTACGAGACCAACGCTCTAGCCACTGAGCTATAGCGGCTTCAGGCAACTTGCACTTTTACTTGCCAACAGAAATATCGTGAGATGAATGAAATAAGTAAAAGACTGCTCTAGTGATTCTTAAATAAATGCATGCACTGCCGCCAACGAGATTCGAACTCGCGACCTTTGGTTTACGAGACCAACGCTCTAGCCACTGAGCTATAGCGGCTTCAGGCAACTTGCACTTTTACTTGCCAACAGAAATATCGTGAGATGAATGAAATAAGTAAAAGACTGCTCTAGTGATTCTTAAATAAATGCATGCACTGCCGCCAACGAGATTCGAACTCGCGACCTTTGGTTTACGAGACCAACGCTCTAGCCACTGAGCTATAGCGGCTTCAGGCAACTTGCACTTTTACTTGCCAACAGAAATATCGTGAGATGAATGAAATAAGTAAAAGACTGCTCTAGTGATTCTTAAATAAATGCATGCACTGCCGCCAACGAGATTCGAACTCGCGACCTTTGGTTTACGAGACCAACGCTCTAGCCACTGAGCTATAGCGGCTTCAGGCAACTTGCACTTTTACTTGCCAACAGAAATATCGTGAGATGAATGAAATAAGTAAAAGACTGCTCTAGTGATTCTTAAATAAATGCATGCACTGCCGCCAACGAGATTCGAACTCGCGACCTTTGGTTTACGAGACCAACGCTCTAGCCACTGAGCTATAGCGGCTTCAGGCAACTTGCACTTTTACTTGCCAACAGAAATATCGTGAGATGAATGAAATAAGTAAAAGACTGCTCTAGTGATTCTTAAATAAATGCATGCACTGCCGCCAACGAGATTCGAACTCGCGACCTTTGGTTTACGAGACCAACGCTCTAGCCACTGAGCTATAGCGGCTTCAGGCAACTTGCACTTTTACTTGCCAACAGAAATATCGTGAGATGAATGAAATAAGTAAAAGACTGCTCTAGTGATTCTTAAATAAATGCATGCACTGCCGCCAACGAGATTCGAACTCGCGACCTTTGGTTTACGAGACCAACGCTCTAGCCACTGAGCTATAGCGGCTTCAGGCAACTTGCACTTTTACTTGCCAACAGAAATATCGTGAGATGAATGAAATAAGTAAAAGACTGCTCTAGTGATTCTTAAATAAATGCATGCACTGCCGCCAACGAGATTCGAACTCGCGACCTTTGGTTTACGAGACCAACGCTCTAGCCACTGAGCTATAGCGGCTTCAGGCAACTTGCACTTTTACTTGCCAACAGAAATATCGTGAGATGAATGAAATAAGTAAAAGACTGCTCTAGTGATTCTTAAATAAATGCATGCACTGCCGCCAACGAGATTCGAACTCGCGACCTTTGGTTTACGAGACCAACGCTCTAGCCACTGAGCTATAGCGGCTTCAGGCAACTTGCACTTTTACTTGCCAACAGAAATATCGTGAGATGAATGAAATAAGTAAAAGACTGCTCTAGTGATTCTTAAATAAATGCATGCACTGCCGCCAACGAGATTCGAACTCGCGACCTTTGGTTTACGAGACCAACGCTCTAGCCACTGAGCTATAGCGGCTTCAGGCAACTTGCACTTTTACTTGCCAACAGAAATATCGTGAGATGAATGAAATAAGTAAAAGACTGCTCTAGTGATTCTTAAATAAATGCATGCACTGCCGCCAACGAGATTCGAACTCGCGACCTTTGGTTTACGAGACCAACGCTCTAGCCACTGAGCTATAGCGGCTTCAGGCAACTTGCACTTTTACTTGCCAACAGAAATATCGTGAGATGAATGAAATAAGTAAAAGACTGCTCTAGTGATTCTTAAATAAATGCATGCACTGCCGCCAACGAGATTCGAACTCGCGACCTTTGGTTTACGAGACCAACGCTCTAGCCACTGAGCTATAGCGGCTTCAGGCAACTTGCACTTTTACTTGCCAACAGAAATATCGTGAGATGAATGAAATAAGTAAAAGACTGCTCTAGTGATTCTTAAATAAATGCATGCACTGCCGCCAACGAGATTCGAACTCGCGACCTTTGGTTTACGAGACCAACGCTCTAGCCACTGAGCTATAGCGGCTTCAGGCAACTTGCACTTTTACTTGCCAACAGAAATATCGTGAGATGAATGAAATAAGTAAAAGACTGCTCTAGTGATTCTTAAATAAATGCATGCACTGCCGCCAACGAGATTCGAACTCGCGACCTTTGGTTTACGAGACCAACGCTCTAGCCACTGAGCTATAGCGGCTTCAGGCAACTTGCACTTTTACTTGCCAACAGAAATATCGTGAGATGAATGAAATAAGTAAAAGACTGCTCTAGTGATTCTTAAATAAATGCATGCACTGCCGCCAACGAGATTCGAACTCGCGACCTTTGGTTTACGAGACCAACGCTCTAGCCACTGAGCTATAGCGGCTTCAGGCAACTTGCACTTTTACTTGCCAACAGAAATATCGTGAGATGAATGAAATAAGTAAAAGACTGCTCTAGTGATTCTTAAATAAATGCATGCACTGCCGCCAACGAGATTCGAACTCGCGACCTTTGGTTTACGAGACCAACGCTCTAGCCACTGAGCTATAGCGGCTTCAGGCAACTTGCACTTTTACTTGCCAACAGAAATATCGTGAGATGAATGAAATAAGTAAAAGACTGCTCTAGTGATTCTTAAATAAATGCATGCACTGCCGCCAACGAGATTCGAACTCGCGACCTTTGGTTTACGAGACCAACGCTCTAGCCACTGAGCTATAGCGGCTTCAGGCAACTTGCACTTTTACTTGCCAACAGAAATATCGTGAGATGAATGAAATAAGTAAAAGACTGCTCTAGTGATTCTTAAATAAATGCATGCACTGCCGCCAACGAGATTCGAACTCGCGACCTTTGGTTTACGAGACCAACGCTCTAGCCACTGAGCTATAGCGGCTTCAGGCAACTTGCACTTTTACTTGCCAACAGAAATATCGTGAGATGAATGAAATAAGTAAAAGACTGCTCTAGTGATTCTTAAATAAATGCATGCACTGCCGCCAACGAGATTCGAACTCGCGACCTTTGGTTTACGAGACCAACGCTCTAGCCACTGAGCTATAGCGGCTTCAGGCAACTTGCACTTTTACTTGCCAACAGAAATATCGTGAGATGAATGAAATAAGTAAAAGACTGCTCTAGTGATTCTTAAATAAATGCATGCACTGCCGCCAACGAGATTCGAACTCGCGACCTTTGGTTTACGAGACCAACGCTCTAGCCACTGAGCTATAGCGGCTTCAGGCAACTTGCACTTTTACTTGCCAACAGAAATATCGTGAGATGAATGAAATAAGTAAAAGACTGCTCTAGTGATTCTTAAATAAATGCATGCACTGCCGCCAACGAGATTCGAACTCGCGACCTTTGGTTTACGAGACCAACGCTCTAGCCACTGAGCTATAGCGGCTTCAGGCAACTTGCACTTTTACTTGCCAACAGAAATATCGTGAGATGAATGAAATAAGTAAAAGACTGCTCTAGTGATTCTTAAATAAATGCATGCACTGCCGCCAACGAGATTCGAACTCGCGACCTTTGGTTTACGAGACCAACGCTCTAGCCACTGAGCTATAGCGGCTTCAGGCAACTTGCACTTTTACTTGCCAACAGAAATATCGTGAGATGAATGAAATAAGTAAAAGACTGCTCTAGTGATTCTTAAATAAATGCATGCACTGCCGCCAACGAGATTCGAACTCGCGACCTTTGGTTTACGAGACCAACGCTCTAGCCACTGAGCTATAGCGGCTTCAGGCAACTTGCACTTTTACTTGCCAACAGAAATATCGTGAGATGAATGAAATAAGTAAAAGACTGCTCTAGTGATTCTTAAATAAATGCATGCACTGCCGCCAACGAGATTCGAACTCGCGACCTTTGGTTTACGAGACCAACGCTCTAGCCACTGAGCTATAGCGGCTTCAGGCAACTTGCACTTTTACTTGCCAACAGAAATATCGTGAGATGAATGAAATAAGTAAAAGACTGCTCTAGTGATTCTTAAATAAATGCATGCACTGCCGCCAACGAGATTCGAACTCGCGACCTTTGGTTTACGAGACCAACGCTCTAGCCACTGAGCTATAGCGGCTTCAGGCAACTTGCACTTTTACTTGCCAACAGAAATATCGTGAGATGAATGAAATAAGTAAAAGACTGCTCTAGTGATTCTTAAATAAATGCATGCACTGCCGCCAACGAGATTCGAACTCGCGACCTTTGGTTTACGAGACCAACGCTCTAGCCACTGAGCTATAGCGGCTTCAGGCAACTTGCACTTTTACTTGCCAACAGAAATATCGTGAGATGAATGAAATAAGTAAAAGACTGCTCTAGTGTTCTTAAATAAATGCATGCACTGCCGCCAACGAGATTCGAACTCGCGACCTTTGGTTTACGAGACCAACGCTCTAGCCACTGAGCTATAGCGGCTTCAGGCAACTTGCACTTTTACTTGCCAACAGAAATATCGTGAGATGAATGAAATAAGTAAAAGACTGCTCTAGTGTTCTTAAATAAATGCATGCACTGCCGCCAACGAGATTCGAACTCGCGACCTTTGGTTTACGAGACCAACGCTCTAGCCACTGAGCTATAGCGGCTTCAGGCAACTTGCACTTTTACTTGCCAACAGAAATATCGTGAGATGAATGAAATAAGTAAAAGACTGCTCTAGTGATTCTTAAATAAATGCATGCACTGCCGCCAACGAGATTCGAACTCGCGACCTTTGGTTTACGAGACCAACGCTCTAGCCACTGAGCTATAGCGGCTTCAGGCAACTTGCACTTTTACTTGCCAACAGAAATATCGTGAGATGAATGAAATAAGTAAAAGACTGCTCTAGTGATTCTTAAATAAATGCATGCACTGCCGCCAACGAGATTCGAACTCGCGACCTTTGGTTTACGAGACCAACGCTCTAGCCACTGAGCTATAGCGGCTTCAGGCAACTTGCACTTTTACTTGCCAACAGAAATATCGTGAGATGAATGAAATAAGTAAAAGACTGCTCTAGTGATTCTTAAATAAATGCATGCACTGCCGCCAACGAGATTCGAACTCGCGACCTTTGGTTTACGAGACCAACGCTCTAGCCACTGAGCTATAGCGGCTTCAGGCAACTTGCACTTTTACTTGCCAACAGA
This sequence comes from Trichonephila clavata, assembly GCA_019973975.1. Taxonomy (NCBI): domain Eukaryota; kingdom Metazoa; phylum Arthropoda; class Arachnida; order Araneae; family Nephilidae; genus Trichonephila; species Trichonephila clavata. Next base: position 5,731 of record BMAO01035675.1, on the reverse strand, counting down.
AATATCGTGAGATGAATGAAATAAGTAAAAGACTGCTCTAGTGATTCTTAAATAAATGCATGCACTGCCGCCAACGAGATTCGAACTCGCGACCTTTGGTTTACGAGACCAACGCTCTAGCCACTGAGCTATAGCGGCTTCAGGCAACTTGCACTTTTACTTGCCAACAGAAATATCGTGAGATGAATGAAATAAGTAAAAGACTGCTCTAGTGATTCTTAAATAAATGCATGCACTGCCGCCAACGAGATTCGAACTCGCGACCTTTGGTTTACGAGACCAACGCTCTAGCCACTGAGCTATAGCGGCTTCAGGCAACTTGCACTTTTACTTGCCAACAGAAATATCGTGAGATGAATGAAATAAGTAAAAGACTGCTCTAGTGATTCTTAAATAAATGCATGCACTGCCGCCAACGAGATTCGAACTCGCGACCTTTGGTTTACGAGACCAACGCTCTAGCCACTGAGCTATAGCGGCTTCAGGCAACTTGCACTTTTACTTGCCAACAGAAATATCGTGAGATGAATGAAATAAGTAAAAGACTGCTCTAGTGATTCTTAAATAAATGCATGCACTGCCGCCAACGAGATTCGAACTCGCGACCTTTGGTTTACGAGACCAACGCTCTAGCCACTGAGCTATAGCGGCTTCAGGCAACTTGCACTTTTACTTGCCAACAGAAATATCGTGAGATGAATGAAATAAGTAAAAGACTGCTCTAGTGATTCTTAAATAAATGCATGCACTGCCGCCAACGAGATTCGAACTCGCGACCTTTGGTTTACGAGACCAACGCTCTAGCCACTGAGCTATAGCGGCTTCAGGCAACTTGCACTTTTACTTGCCAACAGAAATATCGTGAGATGAATGAAATAAGTAAAAGACTGCTCTAGTGATTCTTAAATAAATGCATGCACTGCCGCCAACGAGATTCGAACTCGCGACCTTTGGTTTACGAGACCAACGCTCTAGCCACTGAGCTATAGCGGCTTCAGGCAACTTGCACTTTTACTTGCCAACAGAAATATCGTGAGATGAATGAAATAAGTAAAAGACTGCTCTAGTGATTCTTAAATAAATGCATGCACTGCCGCCAACGAGATTCGAACTCGCGACCTTTGGTTTACGAGACCAACGCTCTAGCCACTGAGCTATAGCGGCTTCAGGCAACTTGCACTTTTACTTGCCAACAGAAATATCGTGAGATGAATGAAATAAGTAAAAGACTGCTCTAGTGATTCTTAAATAAATGCATGCACTGCCGCCAACGAGATTCGAACTCGCGACCTTTGGTTTACGAGACCAACGCTCTAGCCACTGAGCTATAGCGGCTTCAGGCAACTTGCACTTTTACTTGCCAACAGAAATATCGTGAGATGAATGAAATAAGTAAAAGACTGCTCTAGTGATTCTTAAATAAATGCATGCACTGCCGCCAACGAGATTCGAACTCGCGACCTTTGGTTTACGAGACCAACGCTCTAGCCACTGAGCTATAGCGGCTTCAGGCAACTTGCACTTTTACTTGCCAACAGAAATATCGTGAGATGAATGAAATAAGTAAAAGACTGCTCTAGTGATTCTTAAATAAATGCATGCACTGCCGCCAACGAGATTCGAACTCGCGACCTTTGGTTTACGAGACCAACGCTCTAGCCACTGAGCTATAGCGGCTTCAGGCAACTTGCACTTTTACTTGCCAACAGAAATATCGTGAGATGAATGAAATAAGTAAAAGACTGCTCTAGTGATTCTTAAATAAATGCATGCACTGCCGCCAACGAGATTCGAACTCGCGACCTTTGGTTTACGAGACCAACGCTCTAGCCACTGAGCTATAGCGGCTTCAGGCAACTTGCACTTTTACTTGCCAACAGAAATATCGTGAGATGAATGAAATAAGTAAAAGACTGCTCTAGTGATTCTTAAATAAATGCATGCACTGCCGCCAACGAGATTCGAACTCGCGACCTTTGGTTTACGAGACCAACGCTCTAGCCACTGAGCTATAGCGGCTTCAGGCAACTTGCACTTTTACTTGCCAACAGAAATATCGTGAGATGAATGAAATAAGTAAAAGACTGCTCTAGTGATTCTTAAATAAATGCATGCACTGCCGCCAACGAGATTCGAACTCGCGACCTTTGGTTTACGAGACCAACGCTCTAGCCACTGAGCTATAGCGGCTTCAGGCAACTTGCACTTTTACTTGCCAACAGAAATATCGTGAGATGAATGAAATAAGTAAAAGACTGCTCTAGTGATTCTTAAATAAATGCATGCACTGCCGCCAACGAGATTCGAACTCGCGACCTTTGGTTTACGAGACCAACGCTCTAGCCACTGAGCTATAGCGGCTTCAGGCAACTTGCACTTTTACTTGCCAACAGAAATATCGTGAGATGAATGAAATAAGTAAAAGACTGCTCTAGTGATTCTTAAATAAATGCATGCACTGCCGCCAACGAGATTCGAACTCGCGACCTTTGGTTTACGAGACCAACGCTCTAGCCACTGAGCTATAGCGGCTTCAGGCAACTTGCACTTTTACTTGCCAACAGAAATATCGTGAGATGAATGAAATAAGTAAAAGACTGCTCTAGTGATTCTTAAATAAATGCATGCACTGCCGCCAACGAGATTCGAACTCGCGACCTTTGGTTTACGAGACCAACGCTCTAGCCACTGAGCTATAGCGGCTTCAGGCAACTTGCACTTTTACTTGCCAACAGAAATATCGTGAGATGAATGAAATAAGTAAAAGACTGCTCTAGTGATTCTTAAATAAATGCATGCACTGCCGCCAACGAGATTCGAACTCGCGACCTTTGGTTTACGAGACCAACGCTCTAGCCACTGAGCTATAGCGGCTTCAGGCAACTTGCACTTTTACTTGCCAACAGAAATATCGTGAGATGAATGAAATAAGTAAAAGACTGCTCTAGTGATTCTTAAATAAATGCATGCACTGCCGCCAACGAGATTCGAACTCGCGACCTTTGGTTTACGAGACCAACGCTCTAGCCACTGAGCTATAGCGGCTTCAGGCAACTTGCACTTTTACTTGCCAACAGAAATATCGTGAGATGAATGAAATAAGTAAAAGACTGCTCTAGTGATTCTTAAATAAATGCATGCACTGCCGCCAACGAGATTCGAACTCGCGACCTTTGGTTTACGAGACCAACGCTCTAGCCACTGAGCTATAGCGGCTTCAGGCAACTTGCACTTTTACTTGCCAACAGAAATATCGTGAGATGAATGAAATAAGTAAAAGACTGCTCTAGTGATTCTTAAATAAATGCATGCACTGCCGCCAACGAGATTCGAACTCGCGACCTTTGGTTTACGAGACCAACGCTCTAGCCACTGAGCTATAGCGGCTTCAGGCAACTTGCACTTTTACTTGCCAACAGAAATATCGTGAGATGAATGAAATAAGTAAAAGACTGCTCTAGTGATTCTTAAATAAATGCATGCACTGCCGCCAACGAGATTCGAACTCGCGACCTTTGGTTTACGAGACCAACGCTCTAGCCACTGAGCTATAGCGGCTTCAGGCAACTTGCACTTTTACTTGCCAACAGAAATATCGTGAGATGAATGAAATAAGTAAAAGACTGCTCTAGTGATTCTTAAATAAATGCATGCACTGCCGCCAACGAGATTCGAACTCGCGACTTTGGTTTACGAGACCAACGCTCTAGCCACTGAGCTACAGCAGCTTCAGGCAACTCTCACTTTTACTTGCCAACAGAAATATTGTGAGATGAATGAAATAAGTTAAAGATGTCTCTAGTGTTCTTAAATAAACGCATGCACTGCCGCCAACGAGATTCGAACTCGCGACATTTGGTTTACGAGACCAACGCTCTAGCGGCTTCAGGCAACTCTCACTTTTACTTGCCAACAGAAATATCGTGAGATGAATGAAATAAGTAAAAGATGTCTCTAGTGTTCTTAATAAATGCATGCACTGCCGCCAACGAGATTCGAACTCGCGACCTTTGGTTTACGAGACCAACGCTCTAGCCACTGAGCTATAGCGGCTTCAGGCAACTTGCACTTTTACTTGCCAACAGAAATATCGTGAGATGAATGAAATAAGTAAAAGACTGCTCTAGTGTTCTTAAATAAATGCATGCACTGCCGCCAACGAGATTCGAACTCGCGACCTTTGGTTTACGAGACCAACGCTCTAGCCACTGAGCTATAGCGGCTTCAGGCAACTCTCACTTTTACTTGCCAACAGAAATATCGTGAGATGAATGAAATAAGTAAAAGACTGCTCTAGTGATTCTTAAATAAATGCATGCACTGCCGCCAACGAGATTCGAACTCGCGACCTTTGGTTTACGAGACCAACGCTCTAGCCACTGAGCTATAGCGGCTTCAGGCAACTTGCACTTTTACTTGCCAACAGAAATATCGTGAGATGAATGAAATAAGTAAAAGACTGCTCTAGTGATTCTTAAATAAATGCATGCACTGCCGCCAACGAGATTCGAACTCGCGACCTTTGGTTTACGAGACCAACGCTCTAGCCACTGAGCTATAGCGGCTTCAGGCAACTTGCACTTTTACTTGCCAACAGAAATATCGTGAGATGAATGAAATAAGTAAAAGACTGCTCTAGTGATTCTTAAATAAATGCATGCACTGCCGCCAACGAGATTCGAACTCGCGACTTTGCGTTTACGAGACCAACGCTCTAGCCACTGAGCTATAGCGGCTTCAGGCAACTTGCACTTTTACTTGCCAACAGAAATATCGTGAGATGAATGAAATAAGTAAAAGACTGCTCTAGTGGTTCTTAAATAAATGCATGCACTGCCGCCAACGAGATTCGAACTCGCGACCTTTGGTTTACGAGACCAACGCTCTAGCCACTGAGCTATAGCGGCTTCAGGCAACTTGCACTTTTACTTGCCAATAGAAATATCGTGAGATGAATGAAATAAGTAAAAGATCTCTCTAGTGGTTCTTAAATAAATGCATGCACTGCCGCCAACGAGATTCGAACTCGCGACCTTTGGTTTACGAGACCAACGCTCTAGCCACTGAGCTATGCGCTTCAGGCAACTTGCACTTTTACTTGCCAACAGAATATCGTGAGATGAATGAAATAAGTAAAAGACTGCTCTAGTGATTCTTAAATAAATGCATGCACTGCCGCCAACGAGATTCGAACTCGCGACCTTTGGTTTACGAGACCAACGCTCACTGAGCATAGCGGCTTCAGGCAACTTGCACTTTTACTTGCCAACAGAAATATCGTGAGATGAATGAAATAAGTAAAAGACTTGCTCTAGTGGTTCTTAAATAAATGCATGCACTTGCGCCAACGAGATTCGAACTCGCGACCTTTGGTTTACGAGACCAACGCTCTAGCCACTGAGCTATAGCGGCTTCAGGCAACTTGCACTTTTACTTGCCAACAGAAATATCGTGAGATGAATGAAATAAGTAAAAGTCTGCTCTAGTGATTCTTAAATAAATGCATGCACTGCCGCCAACGAGATTCGAACTCGCGACCTTTGGTTTACGAGACCAACGCTCTAGCCACTGAGCTATAGCTTCAGGCAACTTGCACTTTTACTTGCCAAAGAAATATCGTGAGATGAATGAAATAAGTAAAAGATGCTCTTAGTGATTCTTAAATAAACATGCTGCCGCCAACGAGATTCGAACTCGCGACCTTTGGTTTACGAGACCAACGCTCTAGCCT
>BMAO01035674.1:0-18084 GCA_019973975.1 Trichonephila clavata | reverse complement strand
CTATCCTTAAACATTCTATATGCACTTTTGCAAACAGAGACAGAGGAAGAGAATCATTCCTTTTGAAGTGTATATATGTGTTTCTTTTCAGGTGCTGGATGCAAGAAATAAAATTTTTTATTGTGTATGGTCCAATTATTGGGTAATGTTTCTAGCGGTCTGGAGTTTTGGGCGATTTCCTCCAGATGTAACGTGCATACGCGCTAGAATTTTCGTAAAAGTCCTCCCGCCCGAGGCATCTTACACAGTCGTGTCAAATAAAATGGTGTGTACAATGCTTTCAAACAAAACAAAATGGTGTGTACAAATGGTTTCAAACAAAACAAAATGGTGTGTACAAATGGTTTCAAACAAAACAAAATGGTGTTTCAAACAAAACAAAATGGTATTTCAAACAAATTGGTACTATGGTTTCAAACAAAATGGTATTTCAAAAATGGTATTTCAAACAAATTGATACTATGGTTTCAAACAAATTGGTACTATGGTTTCAAACAAATTGGCACTATGGTTTCAAACAAATTGGTGTTTTAAACAAAACAAAATGGTATTTCAAACAAATTGGTACTATGGTCAAACAAATTGGTGTTTTAACAAAACAAAATGGTATTCAACAAATGTACATGGTTTCAAACAAATTGGTGTTTTAAACAAACAAATGGTATTTCAAACAAATGGTGTTCAAAACAAATATACTGGTGTTACAAATACAAATGGTGTTACAAAAAAAATGGTATTATGATGTCAAACAAAACAACTTGGTGTTACAAATACAAATGTTATTATGGTTTCAAACAAATAATATTGAAATAAAACATATCATGTTCTTGAGAAATATCATGTATTTAATATGTTCTTTTGTGGCACTTAATGCAAACTCGTTTTATTGAAATCCGCTTCCGTCTTGTTGCCTTAATGCAAACTATTTTCATTAAAGACCGCTTCCGTCTTGTGGCACTTAATGCAAACTCGTTTCATTGATATCCGTTTCCGTCTTGTGGCACTTAATGCAAACTCTTTTACCGAAATCCGTTTCCGTCTTGTGGCACTTAATGCAAACTCTTTTACCGAAATCCGTTTCCCGTCTTGTGGCACTTATTGCAAACTCTTTTACCGAAATCCGTTTCCGTCTTGTGGCACTTCATGCAAACTCGTTTTTTACCGAAATCGAACGCTCGCTTTGTATTTTTACACCGAAATCCGCTTTCCGTCTTGTGGCACTTAATGCAAACTCGTTTTTTTACCGAAATCCGCTTTCCGTCTTGTGGCATTAATCAAACTCGTTTTTACCGAAATCCGCTTTCCGTCTTGTGGCACTAATGCAAACTCGTTTTTTTACCGAAATCCGCTTTCCGTCTTGTGGCACTTAATGCAAACTCATTTTTTACCCGAAATCCGCTTTCGTCTTGTGGCACTTTATGCAAACTCTTTTGTCAAAAATCCGCTTTCTTCTGTGGTATTGATCCAAACTCGGTTTTATCGAAATCCGTTCCGTCTTGTGGTACTTTGCACATTCTCATACCAAACTCTAATTTCGTGTTACATCCTCCAACATTGGTTGAAACAAATAATACAATGGGGTGGATTTTTCCTGAAACAAATGGAAATGGTGTAAGTAAAAAAACACATTGCGTCTTTTCAAACAAACAACTGACGAAACAAAAACAAAGGTTGTGCCAATTCCAACATAAAAAGTGTGTTTGAAACGACACAGTGAATGCAGTGGTGGGTCGTGGAGGGGCATTCACAAAAATAAAAATATTTTCAATGTGTGTTTGAAACAAACCAAATACAAAGGTGTGTTTGAAACAACCAAATATAAAAGGTGTGTTTGAAACAAACAAATACAAAAGGTGTGTTTGAAACAAACAAATACAAAAGGTGTGTTTGAAACAAACAAATACAAAAGGTGTGTTTGAAACAAACAAATACAAAAGGTGTGTTTGAAACAACAAACAAATACAAAAACGTGTGTTTGAAACAAACAAATACAAAAGGTTTTTGAAACAAAAAACACAAAAGGTGTGTTTGAAACAAACAAATACAAAAGGTGTGTTTGAAACAAACAAATACAAATTGGGTGTTTGAAACAAAAAATACAAAAGGTGTGTTTGAAACAAACAAATACAAATTGGGTGTTTGAAACAAACAAATACAAAAGGTGTGTTTGAAATTTAAAAGTGAATGCAGTGGTGGGTCGAGGTGGGGCATTCACAAAAATAAAATTGTTTTTATTGTTTGTTCAAACGAAAACAAAAGGTGTGTTTGAAACAAAGAAACACAAAAGGTGTTTGAAACATAAAAATGAATGCAGACATGGGGCATTCACAAAAATAAAATTAATTTTACTGTGTGTTTAAACCCAAACACAAAAGGTGTGTTTGAAACAAAGAAGCACAAAAGGTGTGTTTGAAACAAAGAAACACAAAAGGTGTGTTTGAAACATAAAAATGAATGCAGAGATGGGGCATTCACAAAAATAAAATTATTTTGACTGTGTTTAAACTCCAAAAACAAAAGGTGTGTTTGAAACATAAAAATGAATAAGTAAAGAGTAAAACAAAATCTGTGTGTGCAAACCTATTTGTAAATGAAAAAGTAAAAGTACAGTCAACCCTGTTCACTACAAGTAAAAAAAAAAATTTTTTTTTTAGTGGGTGCCTTTTATAAACTCACAACCTTTCTCCACAACCATAATCTCATTTGCTTGCCCAGTTTATGGTGCCGTTTCAAAGTTTACTTGAAATTTTATTTTCATTTTCAATTTATCCTGCTAGACTATGCCAGTCGTTTCCGTTCCATGCTTTTGTCGACGAGATTGTTTAGTGTGTGGTCGGGGAGAAGAACCACTCCATGATTGTGCGATTCACTATTTATTGGATTCGATGGTGTTTGAAGAACACGAGTTGTACGGTGAGCCCACCGAATTGAGATTGGAGCAAATTTAACAGAATGGAAAAGTTTATTTACCCCGAGCCATGCACATGACGGATGAAAACAGCAAACGTTGGCAAAGAATGTACCACTTTATCAAAGATGGTGGTTGGAGTTACTTAATAAAATTATAATGTACAGTAAAGCATTGAAAAAATTTCCAACACTCTTGTCAAGATGTAAAATAAAATGTAGACAACGTTGTGTGTAAAAAAAAAAATTTTAAAAATAATTTATTTTTTTTTACACACAACGTTGTCTACATTTTTTTTTCTGATGGAGAGTATAAAAGATCCACTGCTTTCCGTTGCTCCTCACACACGCTCAGTGTTTCCTCGAGTCAACATGTGGTTCAAACTGCTTTTGCCCAATCAACACTATCCGTTGGCTGCCATGGTAGGACGAGATGGCAATTTCTACTTTCGACTGGTCGACGTTGGAGCTCTCTTGGGTCGATCCAAAGTGTACGAATTTGCCAAACGTTACGACAACCTGGTCAGTCAAGGCAAGGATGTGCTGCCGCCTTACAAACGCTATCCAATCATGACTCAAAAGTCTAAACTCGTGACTCCCAATGTCGTCTGTAGTATTTTGGAGGCCGAACTTTCGTCGTTGGCCGAGAGTTTTGCCTCCAGTCTCCAAATGGGCTTTGCTTTGGTAGAGAATCCAGGCAACCTCTTTGTGGAAAGCTACAAAACCTCGCCCGTCTTGCAGGTTCAACACTCTCCCATCCCCGATTCCATCTTGGTGAGGAAATGGATCCAAGACTTTATCCAAAAGGTGCAGGACATGCGTCAGATGCAATCCCAAAACGCTTCCAAGACGGCATCTTTGAAGATGGCGTTTTTGAGGGCTGGTGTAAAAAGGAAGCCTTCTCAGGAACGTGCAACAGCTGAAAGTGCCTCTCCACCTGAGAGAATTCCTACACCCCTTGTTGAAAGTGCCTCTCCACCTGAGAGAATTCATACACCACTTGTTGAAAGTGCCTCTCCACCTGAGGGAATTCCTACACCACTTGTTGAAAGTTTCTCTCCACCTGCTAAAAGTGTCTCTCCACCTGCTAAAACTGCCTCTCCACCTGCTAAAAGTGTCTCTCCACCGGCTAAAAGACTTGTGGACTCCTTACCCGAGAGACCAGTCACACCTTTGGAGAGGGTGGATCCCTCTGTTTTGATGACTGGAGCCCATGTCGAGGTGACTTCACGCCTGCCTACTCCACCTCTGATGACTCGATGCAACAAGAGTACCCAGGCCTATTCTTCCCACCTGGAGCTTGGCAAGAGACTCTTGGAACAACCACCCTTCTTGCCCAATAAAAAACTCGCTATCCAACCAAAGACCCCTGCTCAACCAATCCATACCATTGTTTTGTTTGTGCCCGACCATCATCCTATGTTGAAATCCGGTATGTGTCGTTTCATCCTTCAAGTCCATCCTGTAAAGAATGTCAATAAATAATTGTTTTTATTGTAATGATGCGTCTGTTTTCTTTCCTACCAAAAAAGGGGGAGTTTGGGCTTTGGCCCATTCTCCCCTTTTTTTGGTTTATATGAGATGCCAAGGTTGGATGATGACATAAAATCTCTGCCTCTTGAAAGGTGACCTCCTTTCATCCTTGGGAACCCTTATCAAAACAATCGACCAATCAGAAACCACTTCCTCCTTCTCTCGACTATAAAAGCAGGGCTCAGACGCTCTCTGCTTCATTTATTCCTGAGACATGGAAGACGAGAAAGCTTTTACACTCTATCTGGCCAAATACCAGGAGGCTAATCTTGGAGACTACATTACCTTTATGATTAATTTTCGAAAGTGCCTGCAGACCATGATGCCCTCTGACATCATAACGGTCGAGTCCATCCACGATGTAACCATTGCTGAACTGCTGCAAAAGGTGTTGCCCGATCTCGAGCCCCGTGACCTGCCCACCTTTGAATGTGTTGTGTATGCAGAACCGGCCCACCTGCACAGTGATTATTTGGAGGAGGAGGCTGCCAAAGGAAAAGGGGCCTTTCTACAAGCCCTTTGGACTAGTTTGGCGAAACCAAAACTGTATCACCTGGCCTACAAGGCGTGGAGGAGACACGGTCCCCAACACCTGACCGCCTGGACCTACTTGGCTCAAGCAGTGTTGGATGGGTGCTATGGATTGAAATGGCCCGAGAGCGTGTTTCAAGTACCAGATTCATGTGCCATCTGTCTGAGTCCCATGCACTGGCCAGAAAGAACGCATTGTGGTCATCTGTTCCACATGCGTTGCTTGTTGCAACATCTGGACGTGCAAAACACCTGTCCTCTCTGCAGGGCACCCAATCCATTGAGAGAACCCGACCTTTACAGGTAGACATTGTGTTGAGCCCCAGAAAAATGGGAGAATGATTGCTGGAAAGGAGCATAGCTCCGGACCAGTAATCATTCTCCCATTTTTTTGGGTCAATAAATATGCCAAGGTTGGAACCTGTTGAATGAAACACTTGCAAAAAATGACGCTATCCTCTCTCAAAAATAATACTTTTGCTAGCAGCACAAGTCTCTTTTCCAGCCAAGGTTGAAACTAATACTTACGAAAAAATAATTTTGCTAGCAGCATAAGTCTCTTTTCAAGCCAAGGTTGAATTGAAAGTGTTACTCATGAATCCTTTTTAAATCCTACCAGTCTTGAAATTCCATATCAGTTGCATCGACCAATCAGAAGCCTTCTCCCTGCTATAAAAGCGAGGCACTCGAGGCGAGAGAGCTCATTCATTCCTCACGATGCGAGACGATTTAGCGTTTGCACACTGCCTCGTCAAGTATTCATCCCCCGATTTCGGGGAATTTGCTGCCTTTTTAAAAGAACTCCGGAATCGTCTGAATGCTTTACCCATTCCAGAGGTGTTAACGGTGCAGGACTTTCGACGCCATTTCCACGACCTGGATGCCTTGTGCAACGTTCTCTGTCCTTCGGGGGAATCTGGAAAATTGCGCTCTCTCCCCTTTCTCTTTGCCATCGAACCTTTCAAATCCAAGGACCTTGTTCTCCACAAGATGGCCGAAAGGGGTCACGGCGCCTACATTTGGGGCATTTGGACAGAATGCATGAAACCTGATCTGTACCGAAAGGCGAGCGTGGCCTGGTCTTATGGGGGCTCTCAGGATTTGGAACAATGGGTGACGCTAGGTCACACGGCTCTTCAACTCTTGTACAGTGCTCCCTTCCCAGATCCCGTGTTTGGCGTGCCTGAAAAATGTCCCATTTGCCTGGAGCCTATGCATTTTCCCCACACGACCGAATGTGGACACACGTTTCACAAAGCATGTTTGGAGCGGACCCAGAGTCCCACCTGCCCCCTGTGTAGGCAGACTGTTTGAACTTTGAATGTCAAACCCAAAAAAATGGAAAGGATGTGCTCAGCACGTCCTTTCCATTTTTTGGGTCCCTCCTCTCACCAACGTTGGAAGGTTTGATGTGGAACTGTTGACAGAATCATTTGTCCAATCTGCCATTGAAATGATTTTTTATGTTTTGCAAGAAACATTCATTTCACCTGTATTTTATTCATTTCACCTGTATTTTATTTATTTTACCTGTATTTTATTAAATTATTTTTATTTTTGATTCATTTCTTCTTTTCATTTTCATCCTTTCACTCACCTTATTATTTGATACATTATGAACTAGGAAACAAAAGGTTCCTTATTATATGCTACCTGCTATAATGAGAGGGTTTTCAACAGGTAAAAAGGCCTGTAAAGGGTCAAGTGGAGTGCTTTTCAGGTAAAAAAAACTCGAGATGGGAAACAAAATGGAACCGTGTAGTAAAAATGTTGAAGAAACAGTTTAAAGGGGGTACAAAGAACGAATCATGGAAAGGAAGCCTCTCCTCGGAAATCAGAGGTCTATCCAATGAATCCCATCCAACGGGGGACATGTCTGAGGGCCCACGTCTCCTTCCAAGGGCATCGCTCAAACGGAAAAACTGCAAGAGGGAAATTTAAACGGGGAAACTCAAAGGGGTTAGGAAAACATGGAAACATCCCTCCTCTCACCAACGTTGGAAGGTTTGATGCGGAAATTTCCTGTTGCCGTTGAAATGATTTTTTATGTTCACCCCCTGCAAGAAACAAGAAGCATTATCGTCACACATACTCGCCACTCCATCAGCCAGAAAAAACCAGCATTTTCCAGTAATAAAGAAAAAGCTTACCTACCCTACATACTTATTACATACTTATTACATACTAAAGATAATGTTAACTTCATAGATCATAACCTGCTCTTTTCGTCGCGGTTTCATGTCGCGGTTTCAAACAAGTAAAAAACTTGAATATAAGTACTTTTTTTTAAATATTTGGAAAGAATAGGTACCCTTTTGTAAGAAATATCCCTCCTTTTCATATGTTTTACAGATAAATGCAACCCTCCCTTTCTTAGGCTATACGAAGAGAGGGTGTCCCTTCCCTTTCACGAGTCTTACGAATGTAGGGGGTCCCACCAATGTCATAGAACAGATAGATAAATGCGTCCCACCAATGTCATAGGTCAGATAGATAAATGAGTCCCTCCAATGTCAGATAGAACAGATAGATAAATGCGTCCCTCCAATGTCATAGGTCAGATAGAACAGATAGATAAATGCGTCCCTCCAATGTCATAGGTCAGATAGAACAGAATAGATAAATGCGTCCCTCCAATGTCATAGGTCAGATAGATTAGACCGATAAATGCGTCCCTCCAATGTCATAGGTCAGATAGATTAGACCGATAAATGCGTCCCTCCAATGTCATAGGTCAGATAGATTATAGACAGATCCCACCCATTTCAGAGGTTTGATAGATAAACGCTTCGCACCAATGTCAAAAGTTGCACAGATAAACAGGTACTCATACGACAAAGAGGGGTAGGTAAATAAACATCTCTCCCCTTTTAAAAATTTGAAAGAGAAATGTGTACATCATAGGGTCAAGGCACATAAAGGGACCTCATACGGGAAACATTGCCCTCCCTACGGTGGGAAGGTTGTAAGAAAATGCGTAAAGGAAGGCAAATGTCCATCGCAGCAAACTCAATCTGTATAGGAGGAGTTTTGAGCCCTTTGACCAAATGCTCTATCATCGCAAAGTGTTGGAGCCCCATACGGCGTATCCCATCCCGGCAGGAACTCATTACATTTTACTCACAGTGCAAAAGACCGTATTTGGGGTGGACATTATTCCCGAAACCATTCTTCCTCAACTCGTTCAGAGCGGATTCAACTTGGGGGATTTCCGAAAGGTGAAGCGATATGATCAATAAGCCTACAAATTGCCTCCTCCGACCCCGGCTCATGGTGAGACGAGCAAGCGACCTTTGGAGGAAGAGGTGTATCCTACCTCCAAGAAACATTTTAGGATTCCAAAAAAATCCCACAAAACACTCGTTACACCGGTCGTGCGACCCCCTGTGATGATTGCCAGACCTGCCTTGGCTGCTCCTCAACCCGTGTCCATTCCACCTCAAAAGATTCGTTTGTCAGATTCACCTGTGTCTCAACCACCTCAAAAGATTCGTTTGTCAGATTCACCTGTGTCTCAACCACCTCAGCAGATCTTTTTTCCAGATCCACCTGTGTCTCAACCACCTGTGCATTTTCATTTTCCAGATCCACCTGTTGCTCAACCACCTCAGCAGATCCATTTCCCTGATCCACCTGTTGCTCAACCACCTCAGCAGATCCATTTTTCAGATCCACCTGTTGCTCAACCACCTCAGCAGATTCAATTTCCAGATCCACCTGTCCAATTTCTAGAACCACCTCAGCAGATCCAATTTACAGATCCACCTAATGATCAACCACCTCAGCAGATCCAGTTTCCATGGAGACCTCGTTTGACCATTTAATGTCAAACGTATTTGGAGACTGCTTGGTGCCTGAACAAGTGATGGAAGCCCCCCCCCAGCCCATGCACAAGAACCCCAGCTGATTCATACCGTGCCTTCCCTCTTTGATCCAAATAATGACATTATATCGTTTTTGGACCATTTTGAAGAGGGGTTGGCCATGGAGCAGCCGGAAGCACCCCTGGATTTGACAATGCCCAGAATGAACCCTATGAAAAGACACACTGTTGGGTTTAAAGTGACAGAACCTCTAAATTTGTGTTGCAAATAAATCTTCGCAGTTGTGTATGTAATATTTGTAAATAATGATTTTTTTGTACATAATTTTTTGTAAATAAAAAAAATTGTTTTATGGAAACAAGTCTGATTTTTTTGTCCAAAAAAATACCAACCTTGACACATTACACAAGAGGATGTAAGAGAAAATGGTTTCGGAACAAAATTTTTTGGACCAGTGTCGTTCTCGCACTACGATTGTTTTTGGAAATCTGGGTCGGTGGCCGGATCGAGTCACATATTTCAAGCAAGATCATCCTTACACCATCATTTTTGAGCCCAATTTTGGTGTGCACGTTCCTCGGTCGTTTGGAAAAACAGTGGCCGTGTTTACGAGTCATTTGGATTTGACGTGGGATCCAGGATTCGAGTTGAGATTTTTTCAATTGGGTCGTCCCCCGTCTCGCCGAGTTTGGGAGGCGTTTCAACCCCACAATAAGGAGGCGTACGCGTTGAATCTCACGCAATGCACGCGTTTGGTGGATGTGTACGTGACATTATTAACGTGGTTGGATGATTGGGAAATGCATCGAGATAAACACCTCCCTTGGCGTCTGCTGATGCCCCAACCTTGGAAACGGGCTTTGGAAAAACACGTGGAGCGCTCGCATCAAAAGGCCTTGGCACATGGAATGCCAGTTGACGTCACGCTCCTCGAGCATATATAACGCCAGCCTCTAGCCAGCAGAATCATTCTCTCTCAGCAACATGTCGAATCAACCCACCTATTTTGCCCATGCCAGCGTGTTGCACCACCTGGGCAAACCAGTGCCCATCGAGCTATCGATTGCCACCATTCCCAGGGATGGCAGTGATCCCGAAGTGCTCTGCATTACGGTGAACCACGAGGACCTGACCTCCACGCCCAAAGACATGCGTTCCAATGCCTGCAAAAACGCCCGTCTTCGTCTGGTGCGCCCGCTGCCCAAGAGTGGGCCGGCGCAATGGTTGCGATATTGCGTGAGGGGCATGTTTGACCAGCTGTCCCAAGGTAGAAAAGGCCTCATCGTAGTCAAAGCCCAAAGCAGCAAAAAACATTCAAAGAGTTGGGACTCTCCACCATGGCTCTGGAGATGCTGCCCAAATTCAACACCCTTTGTGATGGAACCTTTCCCAACCCCATGCATGATGACCTCCACGAAGAAGGGGACGTGTCTCATTGCACCATGCTGAAATCGTTTCAATTTGCAAAATATCTGCAGCGGTTCAACAAGCTGCAGGCGGAATGGAGCTCCAAAGTTTCAGCTTTGGTAGAGTAAAAAAAAATTGCTCATGGGGCCCAAAAAAAGGGGGACCGAGTCGACTTTTGTGTCGACTCGGTCCCCCTTTTTTTGGGTTAAGGAAGGTGCCAAAGTTGGAGAGCATCTCTTTTAAAAACTTGTACTAAAAAGAGGCCACAAGATTTCTACCAAGGATGGATAGAATCAATCGAAAGGTGCCTGATGGCGAGTGTAGTTTTTGCATGGTCCTGTTGGATAGAATCACCCAATAGATATCTCATGATATGGATAGTGTTTCAATGTTGGATAGAATCAGTCAATAGGTATCTCATGATATGGATAGTGTTTCAATGTTGGATCAGTAATCCAATATATATAGATGCCTCATGATATGGATAGTGTTTCAATGTTGGATCAGTAATCCAATATAGATGCCTCATGATATGGATAGTGTTTCAATGTTGGAGAGTATCAGCCAATAGATAGGAGAGTATCAGCCAATAGGGATCAATTCACGTGACTCTAAAGAGTATAAAAGGCGAGACATCAGCAGACAGAGACATTCTCTCTCAGAGTTCTCTCAAAGCAACATGTCTCAACTAGCCTTCTTCGCCCATGCTAATGTATTTCATCATGGAGGCAAGCCTGTACCAATCGAATTGTCCATCGCCACGATTCCGGAGGATGGAAAGGACCCGGAAGTAATTTGCATCACGGTGGATCATTCAAACCTAATCACCATCTCGAAAGACTGTCGGGCCAACCGTTTTATTAACGAGCGCCTCAGTTTGAAGAGCCACATCCCTGGATCTGTGCCACTAGAGAATACCTGTCCTTTTGCGTCAGGGGTAAATTTTGCCACCTGGCGCAAGGAAATCAGGGACTCATCGTTGTTAAAGGGTCGGACCAGCGTAAAATTTTTGAGCAGCTGGGGCTCTTTACTATAAATTTGGAAACTTTGCCAAAGTTTCAGGACTTGAACGATCGTGCTCTACCAGATCACCTGCACGATGAGGTGCATGAATATTCTGACGTTTCCGAGTGCACTATGGTAAAGTCATACCGTTTTGCCAGATACCTGCAAAACTTTAAAAAGCTGCACGCCGAATGCAACAGACAGATGGCTGATTTGGTAGAGTAAGTGAGAAAAATTGAAATATGGAACTGTAAATATTGAACTGTAAATATTGGACTAAACTGTAAATATTGAACTGTAAAAATGCCCATGGGCCCAGAAAAAGGGGGACCGAGTCGACTCTTGTGTCGACTCGGTCCCCCTTTTTTTGGGTTAAGGAAGGTGCCAACGTTGGAGGGCTTCTCTTTTAAAACTTGTGTTAAAAAGATGCACAAAAATACGTTAAAAGATTAGTTTCAAGGTTGAAACGCGTCAACCAATAGAAATCGTTTCACGTGACCCCACTAGAATATATAAAAGGCGAGCAGCTAGCAGCCAGAAATCAGAGTGCTTCTGAATGCAGTCAAGAGTTTAGAAATTTTATTTTTATTTAAAACTGTCAGGTTTGGGTTGGTATTGAATATTCCAAATCTGGCATTTTTGACGGAAAAAGAATTTCCATGGCAACAGGTAAATGCTAAATGTTTTTCGTTAAGACTTTCAGGATTTGGCGTAATGTTGCAAATTCGCAGATTCTGTAAGTCTTATCGGTAAATGTTTTTAGCCAAAATCTTCAAAAATCCGAAAATTGGGGGACCGAGTCGCATGTCGACTGGGTCCCCTTTTTTTCGGGCCAAATTATCCACCAAGATTGGAATGCATCTTTTTAAAAACTTGACACAAAAAAATTGGACTCGCCTGCTGGCTGCCAGTTGAGACCTCCGTGTTTCCTAGACACGCCAAGATTATAAAGTCGTGAGATGGGTCGTCCCCAATTTTCTAACAAGATACACACCCATATTGGAATGATTCTGTCTTTTCTCGACATACCAACGTTGCATTGTCTGCATTTCATGGGTCGCTGCTTTCACCAAGCTTGACATGTCTTCATTTCATTTGTGTATCGCCCCTGACATGTCTCCATTTCATTTGTGGATCACCCCCCCCCCCCGTTTTAAATCATTCGTCTGGGATGGGCTGAAAAATTTTCTCGCCTCCATCAAAAATATTTTTCGGAGGAATTTGAAAAAAGTTTGTTTGTTCATTATGAAAGGCTCTGAGACAGACTTTCGGACAGACTTTGTTTTGAGCTGAAAATGCAACATGAGTGTAAAAAGAAGGGGGAAATGGGACAAAATTCATACAAAAAGAGCAATACTAAGGTGGATTTCGACTTAAACACCACGGCGGGGGTAGGTGAAAAAGAACCATTCTAAGGCGGATGGTTACCTGAAACACAACGGGAGGGTAGTGGAAAGGGTGCATTCATAAAGAGTCGTATCATATTGAATTTTAGATCTGAAACGCAACGGGAGGGTTGGTGGAAAGAAGATTCTACAAAAAGAGCCATGGGATTTTAGACCTGAAATACAACGTAGGGGACAAGATTCTTACAAAAAGAGCCGAGGATGGGGTTTCCTTTCAAAAAAGGTCGTTTTCCATTTTCAATCATTTTTTGAAAGGGTCACGGTGCTCAACTATTTATTCGACCGACTGTATTTGACAGTTTGGAGTCAATTTAAAAAGATTCATGAGGATGAAAGTTTGCCGAACGAGGACAAGTTCCAATACCTGTTGCAGGCCGTTGTGCAAAATTCAAAGGCTGCTCGAGTTGTCGAGAGCTTTCCCGCAACAGCGGACAACTATCTAAAAGCAATAGCTCAAATTGAAGAACGTTTCGGAAGAGAAGATCTCCTGATGCAAATCTATGAAGGAGATTTACTGTCAATGGTCATGAAAAGCGCAGCTACAGGGCGCTCTAAAACAGATCTCCCAGCGCTATATGATGAACTGGAAGCGAAGATACGAGCTCTAGAGAGCCTGGGACGGACACAAGACAAGTATGGTGAATTTTTGAGTCCTTTAGTGGAATCATGTCTACCTGAAGACATATTATTAGCATTTGAAAGAAGCAAAATTTTCAAAGAGGATACTCCGGGTGAAGGTCTGACTTTGAAATTATTAATGAACTTCCTTAAACAAGTAGTTAAAAATGACGAAATGGTTGAACTTGCTAGGAATAACTTTTCAGCTCCTGTCAATCTGAAAACCTGAAAAGAGATGTCAATAAATCGGATAGGTTCCCCTCTGCAGCTACCTTTGTAAGCACATATGATAGGAATGGCACAGGTAAGCAAAATTTATTATGCATATTTTGCAATAAAAAACATCCCTCCAAGGAATGTTTAGAAGCTAGAAAAATGACTTTAAATGAAAAGAAAAAGTGTGTATTGAGAAATAGACCCTGTTTTGGTTGTTTTTCTGTTTTTCATTTTTCTAAGTACTGTAAGGTAAAAAATTCGGGCTTATGTTGTGCAAAACCGCATCATTATTTAATGTGTGATCAAGCGAAAAGCAATGTTAATCAGAAATCTTCTGGTATTGAGACAAATTCCTTATCTAACAGTTGTAGTAAAAATGATGTGTTTCGTATGACTTTAGTTGTTAATGTTTGTGCTAAAATAAAAAATAATCAAAGTTAGAGCTTTGATCGATAGCGGATCTCAATACTCTTATATTTCAAAAATTGTTGTTCAAAAATTAGACCTTAAATCAAATAATAAGATAAAAATGCAACATCAGCTTTTCGGAGAGAGAGAAACGCAAAACCAATCGCACGATGTTCATCAATTGTTAATATGTTCCCTGGATGAATCATTCTCGCTTCGCGTCGAGCTGTTATCAGAGAAAAAGATTTGTGGCAAAGTGCCAAAACTTAGTAACCCTGTAGTAATTAATGAATTGAATAGAAGGGAGATTATTTTGTCTGATCTTGCATATGAGGATTGCGAAATAGATTTATTGCTGGGAGCGAATGTGGCGGGTTTGTTATTTATGGGAGGTTCTATTGAATTGGAATCGGGTTTGTTTTTATTAAGAACTCACTTAGGTTTTGTTTTGACTGGAAAGCAGAAATATATTTGGTAAATGTAATCAAGAGTGTGATACTGTTTTATGTGTTATTTCTTTATTTGTTAAAGAGTTGTCTGTTAATGAATTATGGAATCTTGAAAGCATTGGAATTTTTGACCCAATTCAAAAGTTAAATAAAAAAATGAACATTTAAAGGTGATTGAAGAATTTAAAAACAGTATGAAAATTCTGCCGGACGGTAGATACGAACGTTGTTTGCCTTTTAAATCGGATGTAGTAAATCTGTCTTCCAACAAAGAATTGACATGGAAGTGGCATAAAAAGATGTGTGCACGAGCACAACAGAATGGGCTTCTAGATTATTATAAAGCTGTATTTATATATAAAGAATGGGAAAAATTAGAAATTATAGAAAAAATTGAAGGGGAAAGCGAAAATTCATATTTTTTGCCTTATCGACCAATAGTGAAAAAGGATAGCATAACAAGTAACATTCGCCCAGTTTTCGATGCGTCAGCTCGTGAAACTGGCCAGAGTTCGCTAAATGACTTATTGTATAAAGGTCCAAATTTAATTGAGCAAATACCAGATATTTTAGACAGGTTTCGTAGTTACCCGATCGGACTTTCTGCTGATATAGAGAAATCATTCCTTCAGTTGGGAATTGCCCCTAAGCATAGAAATTTTTTGAGATTCTTTCACCCTGACGAGGGAGAGGAAATTGCTTATCGTCATTGCCGAGTGGTTTTTGGTGTATCGTCGAGTCCCTTCTTGTTAGCTGCAGTACTTACGCACTTGGTGGAGAATGTGCCAGCAGAGGATTCTCAACTAGGCTCTAAGTTAAAACTTTCGTTTTATGTAGATAATTGCGTTACGGGAGTGAATAATGTTGCACAACAAGAAAAATTTGTTCTAAAATCTAGGGAAATTTTGTCACGTGGGTGTTTTAATTTACGTAATTGGGAAAGTAATGTAGGAAGTAAACACATATCCAAAAGTACAGGTACAACGAAATTATTAGAGATAATTTGGGATCTTGATAAGGACACTTTGAAGTGTAAAATTGATTTTGAAAGTTTATAAGTGAAACTAAAATAACTAAAAGACTTGTTTTAGCAACTGTCCAAAATTTTTTTGATCCAATAGGTATACTGTGTTCTGTGACTCTAACACCCAAAATATTGTTGCAAAACACATAGAAATTAAAATTATCATGAGACTCATCTCTGGCAGATGAGATAGTGAAGCCCATTTTTAAATGGTGGAATGAAATAAAGATACTTTCAGGTGTGGAAATTCAACGTTATTTTGTAATTAACGATAGCACACAAATGCATGTTTTTGTCGATGCTTGTAAAGCGGCCTATACTACTTGCATATTTTTAGATCGAACACTTTGCAGGGTGTAAAGGTTGCACTTGTTAGGGCAAAGGCGAGAGTAGCTCCATTAAAACAGATAACAATCCCCAGATTAGAGCTGATGGCGTGTTGTATTGGTGCCAGGTTGGCACATTCGGTACAGGAATCTCTTGATATTACTGAAATGGAAACCGTCTTTTGGAGTGATTCCATGGTTGCGTGAGTGAGTGAATATTAAAGTCGCACTGATTAGCAACACGAGGGCTTTTGGCGACGGTCCGCGTAATTTTGAACCATGGTCAAGTGACGCGGACAACACCTGAGCTGGAACCCCTCTCTCCTAACTAACCCACCACACCACGGGAGGAAGTTTGAGCTCTCGACAGATTTAACGTGCATCGCTCCCCTACACAGCGGATCTTCAGTGGTACTAGGATCGAACCCATGACATGCTAGCCATGATCCGATCCCTAGACCACTCGGCCACCGCGGCCGCTTCTATGGTTGCACTGTATTGGTTAAGGGAAAAGGGAGGTTGGTCAGTTTTAGTTTCGAATAGGATTAAAAGAAATAAAATATCTCTTACCTAATAGTGAATGACGTCATGTGTCTTGAAAAATGAATCCGGCCCATTTAATTTCTCGAGGATGTTCACCTGGTCATTTAGTTGAGTCACATTGCTGGGAAGGTCCATTGTGATTAGTAGAGTCACCAGATACTTGGCCCTTAACAAAGTTACCTGATTATGATACTTCCGAAATTTCATTAGAAAGGAAAAAAAGTTAGATTGTGTAATTTAAACGTGTCGGAGGAAAAGTTACCATGGTATGCTAGGAAATTTTCGAAATTCCATTCAATATTAAGATTAGTTGCCTGGGTTCTTAGGTTTATTAATAATTTTAAATACAAAATTGGGGTGACAGAAAAAAGGACAATTGTCTTTAGATGAGTTAGAGAGTGCTGAGATCTAGCAGATCCGATCTGTTCAAGCTCAGTGTTTTGTAGATGAAAAGTTAATTTCAAATCTCTGTGTGTTCAGAGATCATAATAACATCTCATTCGTGTGAAAACACGAATAACTGAGCTCATAGATACGTCTCTTTTTCTTTCGCCAATCTTACTGCCTAACAATTATATATTTATACAAAGACTTGTAGAACATTTTCATTTAAAGAATCATCATGCGGGAAAAGCAATTGCTTTTAAGCATAATACGTGAGAAATATTGGATAGTAGGTGGCAGGAGAACTGTTCGAAAGATATGGAATGCCTGTGTTAAATGTCGTAGATTTAAAAGTAAATCTCCCATGACTGATCCTGTTTCTCTACCAGCTGACAGAGTGAAAGATGCTGCAGTATTTGAAGTGGTAGGTGTAGATTTGTCTGGTCCCCTGTACATTAAATGGGGGCTGATAAGGTTTGGGTTGTCCTCTATACCTGTGCCATCTATCGTGCTTTGCACCTCGAATTAGTTTCCTCTCTTACTACTGATGCCTTCCTATTATCTTTTCGTCGTTTTGTGGCCAGAAGAGGAAGACCTCGTATAATATATTCAGACAATGGTACAAATATCAGAGGAGCCTATAACAAATTAGCTGCTATAGATTGGAACGAAGTTTCTCGATATGCAGAGATACAATGTATAACGTGGAAATTTATACCTCCCACAGCTGCCTGGTGGAGAAGTTTTTGGGAGAGGCTTGTAATAACAGTGAAAGAGCTTCTCAGGAGAACCTTAGGAAAGGCCATATTTACATATGAAGAATTGCTAACGATTTTATGCGAATGTGAAAAAGATGTTAATTTACGTCCTTGACATATCTGTCTGAAGATATGCAGGATTTAACTCCAATTACGCCTGCAATGTTCCTGTTTGAAATACAAACTGCTGAGACCAAAGATTTAGAGATCCGGGATGCTAATCACTTCCGTAAAAGATTGAGATTTAGAGCTAAAGTAATCGAAGAGCTAAAAAAGCGATTTAGGAACGAATACATTGGACAATTGATTCAACGACAAAAACAACATCCTCAGTCGTCAAACATTTGTGAAGGTAACATAGTTTTGATTGAGGACGATTGGAAAAAATGTCTTCAATGGCCTTTGGCTCGTGTAATAAAATTAATTCCAGGAAAGGATGGAGTGGTGAGAACTGTAAAACTAAGGACTCAGTCTTGTACTTTAATTCGTCCAATTCAACGTGTCTTTCCGCTTGAGGTGAGTGGGAATAGTGTAACAAGTTTTCCTCTCCAAAAAGTTCAACAGATTGATTCGTCCATGAACTGTGCTGATCCTGATACTTTAAAAGCTACTGTGAAACCTCAGGTGACCAGATGTGGTCGTCCAGTGAAGAAACCCGACAAACTGAACTTGTTGACTTTAACAGATGTTTTTGATTAAGCTATCCAGCTTATCAAAAAGGGGGAGGATGTTGCGAATGGCATCC
>BMAO01035673.1:0-22612 GCA_019973975.1 Trichonephila clavata | reverse complement strand
ACATTATTTTTGGACTTGGCGCTTTGCGTACATTCGAAGCGCAGGAGAATCAGAATATTTAAACAACTCTAAAAATTTGGAACACTTTATATATGTATGCAAATTAATCTGATTGTTTTGAAAATTTTTTTGGGAGACGATAAGAAATATCAAGTTCTGAAAAAATTCGTTTTCTTATGTAGGCGAGTGTAGGATGTACTGAAATTTCCGAATATTAAAAGCAATTCTCGTTGTCGAAATTGAGCATGTATTTATGATGGGGTAAATAACAATAAAGACAGAAAAGGTGTAAGCTTATAATTTCAGAAAAATAATTAAAAAGTGAAAAAATATTGTTGATGCAGTGCATGGAATTAAAAATCAGTTATCATGAAACCATACTAAGTATAAAGGAGAATGTTTATTTTTTTAAACGTGGGAAACTTAAAGATTTAAAAAAAAATTATAATATAGAGGCATCCATTGTATGGCACTTCAGTGAAAGTTCCTGAATTCCATGCATAAAGGTTAGTATAATCATTCAGGCAATAAAAATTAAGCAAATTTACATATTGAAACATGCACCTGTAATTCTATTACTAGAGGAGAAAAGTAGTACATACACGTATGTTTTCAAAATAAACTGCATTATATAGACCTGTTTCTTTATTCATTGATAAAAATGCATAATTAGAAGAAAACAAATTAACTAAGGATACGTATGTTCTTTATTTTTTTTGAATAATAATAATAAAAAGTCAATGAGGAAATTTGTAGCAAACAAGTATCACAAAATGTTTAATAATTGTACCGAGCCATAATTCTACAGAAAAAAAATTGGTTTTTCATCTCACTTTTTGCTTTTATAAAGATTGCATAAAACATTATATTTTTTGTCAAAAGTGACGCGCACGCGCACACAAGAATTTTCAAGGGGGGTGCAGGGTCTAAAGTCCGCCGTTCTCGCATCATGCTCCAATACGCCGGCCAATATATTCTTTAATTTTGTCAGTTTTCGGAAACAAAAAAAATGTGAAAAATTAATTATTGAATTAAGTATTAGCTTTAATTAATAAAATGAATTATTAATGACAAATACTTCATTAAATTTTACATACTATATACATAGGATTGTAATCAATCGGGGAAAAAAATCAAGGGCTTATGGTGGTTGGCCGGCCCCGTGACCCCCTCTCCCTTGTGTGCGCCACTGACTACATCTGTTATAGAGAATGAAATCTGCTGTAAAAGAAAAAAAGAAAATGTCTTTAAAGCCAAGTAATTTAAAAGCTTAAAATACCTCAAGGAAGCTTTAAAAATGCTTACAATTTAATATTGAAAACTTTTGGAACTGAAAATGTTTATTTTTTATTTTTTTGAGTAAATTTTTTTTTTTTTTATTTAAGATTTTTCAAACGTTTTATATACTTACTTAAAGGCGTATATTCTTCCCTGCTAAACTTATGCACTGAATGAGTTAAAGTATTTTCATTGACACAATAAATACCTAAAAAATGGTTACACATATATTATTTTCTGCTTTGTCTAGGTGTTTATGTACACATACAAGGAAGTTCAGCATTTTTAATGAGGGATAATCAACTTGAATCTGGAATTGACAAGTACACACATGCTCAATTAGAAAAAACATGGCACGAGATATTTTAAAATTTTCGTACATATGCGCCAGCTGGACTTCAACCTCATGATCATAACACGACTTAACACGAAAACAGCAGGCTTGAACACGTTGGTCTATCTTTAAGAAGGACGAATGTGGTGAGTCAACTCTTAAAGAAATAGTTTTTTTTTTTTTTAAAAATTTGTTTGATCAACTAATTTTTTAAAAATTGTTTCTTTTTATTGTATTATTTTGTTCTGCCATACTTAATTTTTCTGATTGCAAAAACCGAGCAATGATAAAAAATAAAATTGAATGTTTTCTTGCCGAAAAATCGTAGATGATACTAAAATCAAACATAAGAAAATAATCGGAAATTTTGTTTAATAGAAATGTTTAAGAGATTTATAAAGAAAAAAGCTATCACTTAAGCCAGCGCATCTCAAACCGTGGGGGCACCTCCTAGGTTTGGGTGATAACTCTACTAGGGGAGCGCGAGCATATTGAAAAGTCGAAAGCAAAAGATTACTTAAAAAATTAATTAATTTAATTAATTAAATCGTAAAAAGTTGAATTCAACTGAAGGGAAACACCCAGAACGAGGGGGTCCTCTCTACCATCCAGCGCTCTCTCGAAAAATCTGCTTACATTATAGATCGTGATATTATAGATTTCTCCATTAATTTTTAGAAGTATCCATATGTTCCCCGAGTCACCAAAAAATAATGCCAACTTGTCCTGTATCACGAAGTTTTCATTGAAACGCAATTATAATGTAAGGAACAGCGTTGTGCTTGCGAAAATTACAATTTTTATCATAAAATAAGTACACCAGAAAGTAATATTAACACGTTAAACATCCAGGTGTAAAATAATACAAGTAAATTATAGTTTTACAATTTGAGCAATGAGTATGAATTTGTACAATGGGGCTGGTCCACCATTAGAGGGACAGGGGTACCCCTCTATATTCTATGCATATGTATGTGTCAGTCATCAGCTTAGGCGTCCTGCTCGTCACTTGTCAATGGTTCAATAACCTGTTAGTGCTTTCAACAACGATAATTAATGAAACATTCAATTAATTATGCACTGTAGTTATAAAGCAATACTAAAAGAGCAAAAAAAAAAAAAACTTTGGAATGTAATTATTGTGCGTTAAGGAAAATTGTCGAAAAAAAAAAAGAAAAATACTTATGTTTTAAAATACAAAATGGAGGCGCGGGGTACCCGTACCTCTCGCATGCTAAGCGAGCGCTCTACCATCTGAGCTACGCCCCCGGACAACACCGTGATTATTGTAAACAAACTGAACTTAACTCTTGAATAAGATCTTACAGTAAATAGGTCGATGAAAAGGGTTGCAGGAGAAACAAGAATCAATTGGAATAGATTTCGTAGAATGTTCAAAGCGAATAGAAATTGTGTGTGTGCGTAAGTTATTTACATAGAATGGAATGTGTGTTTATTGAAATAATATTATCAGCTAAACAACAGGGAGGTAGATGTTAACTTTCGCTCTGAAATATATTTTAATTATATCCAGGGCAATTTATCTGTTAAATCAGCGTTTCTCAAACTGTGCGGCGCGCCCCCTAGGGGGCGTCATAACTCTATGAGGGAGACACGAGCATATTGAAAAGTCGTTGACAAAAGATTATTTAAAAATATGAATTTATTGAAAGTATACAAACAAAATACATTCTGACATAATAAAAAAATAAAATACACATTTACACTGATATAACACACTTATAAACGCATCTGTACTGCACCATGTATTTTATAATTAATTTAACAATACTAAGTTAAGAACAAGTTTAATAATTACCAGTGTCCCCATAGGCTTGTCATATATAAAATTATACAGAAAAATTAACACTTATCTTGATTATTTGTATGGTTTATAATTAATCCCTTAACTTCCGATTAAAAGTTAACGCGATTCGCTCTCGATTGCCTCCATTTTCCATGTAGATGCTTGTATGTGATGCATTGGGAAGGGGGGGGGGAAAGCAATACAAATAAACAAATTTTCTGAAATAAGTAAATTCTTCGCAAACACACGCACTGTCAAGGTTCTTTTATTGCATTCCAAAACCTTCGGAATAATTTTATGGATAGTAGTGCACAGAAAAGATCATCCTTCGGAAATACGTATGTATACATCCGGGGCATTTAACGCTTTGGCTGAGCGAGACGTTTATACACGCCGGTGGCACTTAAGAGGTAAAAGCTTTATTGTATAGCTTGTGTGCATGTGTGCTTGTGTAGCTTGTGTGCTTGTGTAGCATAGTACTATGGAATTCAGTAGATTGTTATTGTATGGAGGGAGGGGGATGAAAATTATGATTGAATATTGGGCAGCAAATAGTGAAAGTCCGGTCGAAAGTCCACTATTCTCGTATCATGCTCCAATACGCCGCCCAATATATTCTTTTGATTTTGACGATTTTCAGGAACAAAAAACAGTAAAAAATCAATTTTGAATGAATAATTAGCATTTATTAATAGAATTAATAAGAATAACAAATACTTAGTAAAATTTTACATATTATATACATAGGATTATAATCAATGATCAATCGAAGAAAAATTAAGGGCTTGGGGGGGGAGGTTCAGACCCGAGGACCCTCCCCTTGTGTGCGCCACGGTCCCCAATAACATTTTATCTATCCATCAAGGAAAAACTAAATTACTAACGAAATCTAGTCACACTGAAAAGAAAAATGAATATGTGAGCGAAGTAAAAAGAAAAAATACGGAAAAATGATGGATATTTATTCAGTATTTTCACAGTTTATAACTAATTATTTAAATAATAAAAAAATTCGACGATTTTTTTTTATAATTTAAAAAAAAAATTATTTGATTTTTTATTATTGTCTTATTTTGAAGCAAAACAAAGACTTTTGGGGAAGAACTTCTTAATTTTGAATCTTGATTTTAGAAGACACCTAAGCTGGCCTACTCACTCTTCAAACTTCAACGCCACACTCACTTGGGGACTTTAACCTTGACATATTTAACGTACATTAGCACTTCTACACGCCGTGTCTTGAGTAGCACCTGTAGCCTTCGTGTTGCTTCATAACGTGACGTAAAATAAAATAAAATCAGTAGCACCAGGACTTGAACTCATGACTCGACAAAGCTGGCCATGAGTTCACGACCATAACGATTTGGTGACCAAGGACAGTTTTATGCAATAAATGTTGTCATAAAGAGTCTCATCATCCTTTCCACATGTCATTCATAAAAGAATGAAAATGCAAGAATAAAATAATAATTGCATTTAAATGTTTGGGAAAATAAAAAGAAACTAGCTTTCATGGCCCGGCGTTGCACGGGTTGTTTGATGAAAACTTCACACTTCTGAATGTTTTAATTGCTTATTTTTTTAATTACTTCTTTGATCTTGGCTTGATTACTTGTTGATAGAGCAAAACTTTTTCTCGCGTAACTGCTGTTAGAATAGTTTTGAGGAATGTGTTTTCGGTATCACCATTAAAAGCACATATTCGGTTAAATAATCAATAATTTTTCTACTTTTCAATTATTTTTTTTTAAAAAAAAGAACTTCATTATACGTGAAGTTCGTGCTTTCAAGACTTAAATCATAGTTTTCGTCCCCCTTTTTGAATATGCTTACAAATACATTTAAGCTATGAAAAAATAGTCATGATTTTCACTTGCGAGAACTCCGTTTTAGTAGGCTTAACAATAAATAAGTCACAAATCGATAATTTTTTTGATGAGTTACTTAGGTAAACAGTTAATTTCAAAATATTAAACGAAGAAAATATTGAATGAAACAAAATAAAGGCATAATTCGCGCTGGAATCAGAGAACTGCAAAATAAAATGAGCAACTGAAAAAAAGTCAAAGAAAGATGTGGAAATATATATGTAGTTCTCTCTCTCAGTTAAAAAACCAAAAGTAATATTAATTATTCATCTCATTAATAATAATATCGACATAATTTTATCTTACTTAGCATCTCCCTTTGATTTTTCAGCTCATCTATTATTTAAATGTCTCTCGTCTTCGTTTTCTCAAATCATTTGTTAAAAAAGGAGTTATGGAACAATTAAATCAAAGACATTACGAAAAATTTTACCTGTTAAATTATGCCAATTTTTTTAAAAAAAACACTAAGCACTAAAAGTAATATGGAGATTTTTTTATTGTTCAATTTGACAGAAGTGGTGTAAATTATTCAACCCACTGATAACCTCAACAACATTTTTATCTTGATTAATATCAATCCGATTTCACTTCTAACCTATGGTTTCAATGCCTCATCTTCATATTCTCAAATCGCCAATTAAAAAGAAATTAGGCAACAATAAAACAAAGAGATGTTAAGTCGAGTGTCGCCAGTCAGGTAAGTCGCGTCGAAAAAAGAAGAGGAAGAAGAAGGAAAAAAAACCAGAGGCGAAGAAAGATAAAGAAGTAGTCAGGAGGAAAACTGAAGGAAGGAAAACACGAACACCGAATAATGAACAAGCGAATATAAAACCGCAAAATAAAAAAATAAAAATAATCAAAACAAAACAAAAATAAAAAAAGTTATCCCCGTGAGAAACCGAGTCCTGGTCACGTAATTCCGAAACTTGATCCACCTTTAAAGACTATCCGTTGACATTAGCTGTCCCATTTTCGGTTGTCCTTCCCATCTAAGTACCAAATCCAATCTCACCTATGAGCTTTCCGACCGTCATTGGCAGGTTAAAAAATAAGTAAAGAGGAAGTAGATATATTTTTCTCTAGATTAGGTGAATACGATTCTATAGGGGGACTGCTTAAAAGATATTTTTTATGCCGAGATGACCTGTGAAACATCTCGTAAAATTCTTTGGTTAAATAATAAAAGGAACACTTTTGGTGAGTTCATTGCCTTGCTAGTTTTCAGTTAATGGCAGAAATTGCGAGGTAGAAATGGTTTATTTCGGGTATTTTGAGGTATTTTATGATTTTTAAGATTTTTTTTGACCGTGTATTGAATGGTGATAAGACTTAAATTGATGTTTTTGCTTGTTTTGCGAACTACTTTGTAGGAAGGGGGAAAAAAAATTTTTTCCAGAGGTTGCAATAAAAAGAAATCATAAACATAAAATAATATTCAGCAATGGTTAGTTTGGAGTCGAAAATAATTTCAAATACGTTGAAAATGAACTTTATTTAAGAAAAGCAAATTTTTGTGTGCATTAAATGAGAAAAAAAAAAAATTTTCGAACTTGTTTTACCATCTAATTTATTTATTTATCTAAAGCCAACCTAAATGACCTAGCTGGTGACTTCGGAAAAATATTATAATCTCGTATGCCACATATAAAAATACATACCTTTATATTAGATTTGGAGCGAAAGTTTAAAACAGAATGAACTATTATTATTGTTTTCATTATTTTTAATGTATACAAACATAAGTTAAATTACTTAAAATAATTAAAATAATATTTAATTTATTTGAAAAATGATATATTTGTGTTTCTCAATTCCTTTGCTTAGTTTTTGCAAATTTCTCATTAAGCGTGTATTTGCACGTCATAATTGATATTACAGGTTTCCATCCGATAAGTTTGAGTGAGACTTGTGTTTGATAAATTTCGTTTTCGAAAAGAACAATTCGCAAGCGTAAGTTGAAAAAAAGTTATAGGAATCAAGCGTGATTTAGCAGCTTACGCTGCAATCAATACTGCCCACTTCTAAGTATTTATTAAAACAGAAGCAACGTGATAAAATAGAAGCAATTATAGGATTTATTTGTTACAAAAATACTGTACAAAATAATTGTATTTTACGAAGTTATTAAGAATCTTGCGGGTAGCAAAATTATTCAAAGCAGGCCGCATGCATCAAGGTGATCGAGTGTTCTCCACCCCCGATCTAAAATTTATTACTGTTTATTAATGAATGCAAAATATAACCTTTCAACTTTTCTTGAGCATTGTTTTCAATTACGTGTTTCAGGGAGAAACATTAATTCAAGGCATGAATGAAAAATATTTTTAAGGTAGCACACGCTGTCCTGATAATCTCAAACAGTTTTGCTCTCTAATTTAATTCCTTAAACCTTAACTTTAATGTAAATCTTTTATTTTAAAACAATTCAAAAATTGTAATGCAAAACTTTATTTTTAATTTAAGAAATCATTCAACATCGGGGATTTGAAACATGCATCATTGTCATCTAAAACGTCATGATTGGAGGCTGGAATCTAACTGCAAAAAGAGCGCGCGCGCGCGTTTCGGTATAATATATATAAATCCCAACGATATTCATAAGGTAGTTGACTTTTTAAAAATGCAAAGTTTTAAATACTTAAGGTTTTTTTTAAGATTAAAAATATAAAATGTTTGCTGATTCATTTTTACAAAAATAATAAGTATCAGATGACTCTGAAGTTAGCAACTGAAAACTATTAAATTTTCATTAAATTTCGCCTTAAACACGTTCCAATGTTTACTTTAAGGAAATTGGTCTTAAACTGTGGTCTGCAGACCCTTGGGGGTCTCCGGCGCCTTTCTAGGGGGGGGGTCCACACAGGTCTTTCGTTTAATAGTAAGATTCCTCTCTTTTGTAAACTCTGAAAGGATTCGTAAAAAATTGAAAGACGTGCTATCCTACTATAGATCACTAAATCACTACTATAGATCAAAAATATCCTACTATCAATCAAAATTAATCACCTACTATAGATCACTAAATCACTACTATAGATCACTAAATCACTACATAACATCTACTATGATCAGTCATATACTAGGATCATAAATCACTATGACATAACCCTAATCTACAGATCCCTGGAGCTAATCACTATACATCATAGACAGTTATAGACTAATTGCCTCATAAAAAATTAATAAGAATAAGTATTTCGATGAAGAATATAAATATTCAATAGTTATTGTTTGTAATTACCTAGCCATTGCTACAACGTAATATTTTCAAAAATAGTAGAAACCGTCTGGAAAGCGTAGAACCGGAATTGAGACTACAGATTTCAAATTTTACACCTGATATAACAGCACTTGAAATGATTTCTCATTAAAATTTCTAATTAATATTGTTAAGTACATTTATTTATTTGAAATTAGTATTTTGAAATACTTTTGTGTATTTAATTAGACGTTTACTGTTTTGTTAAAAGGAAAAAAAGAAGCATTAAAAAAGTCTAGCAGAGGCAATCTTAGGATTATTGAGGAGCCCATGTAGGGACGTCTAAATACATCTTGAGGCCCTGGGCCCCTACACAAATATAGGCCCAGTCTATGATCCTTAAAAGTAGACAGTACATACGTTGCATACAACAACGTACAACGTATAGCATACGTTGTCAAATATATGTACAAACAATAACCCGAAACAAATAAATGCGCATGGATTACAATCGCATAAACCGGCTTGACCGACTGCAACCATATGACTTAATGAATAATGATGGTGTATGGTGATAGGACTAGGCCTATTCATGGACGACGGTCATCACATGTAGCCAGTTGACATACTGTCTAAAATTCACATTTTTTCTTAAAATACTACCGGGAAAAATATTTGACCGTTGAAATTATTCGAATAATGATCTTTATTAAAGCTGAGTCGAAAACGAGCAGAGGCCCCATAGTGTGTGAGGTCCTGGGCCCAGTTGGCCTATGCCTTAAGACGTCCCTGCTGCTCCATGTGTTGGAAGTCAGGGAAGGGTGTTCAAAATCTCGGGGAGGTGGGGGGCATGATGTCAGTCTCATATAAAAAGGGGGGCAGCGAAGATTGAAAGTATAAGAACCGCTATTTTAAGGTACAAAAGACATTCGAAACAAATGCATCAACGCTATAGAAGAATTAGATAGTCGATAGGTAGTATAATTTTATATTAATTCTACGCACACATCATAAATGCTACAAAATAAAATATATGTTAAATTAAAAAATAAACAAAATTCTGATTAAAAAAATATTAATTAATTATTGATTACAACTTCTCTTTAAATTAAAGTAGGTTGTATGTAAAAAAGTCACCCAAAATATTTTCTACTTCTTGAGATCAGAAGAGCCTAAGCAGTCTTAAACATGACTTTAATCAAAGAAGAAATTTTAATTAATTTCCTTTTTTTAAGTTGATTTGGGTTGCCATAAATAGTTCTCTTCAGCTCCTGTTAGACAGTGATGTTTGTAATTAAATATGCAAAAACAACTATTTGTGTAGCAGATTTTAAATTTAAAGTTGTACGTAAGTTAAATGTGTGTTTTTATTTGTATAGATTGGTACTTTCTGTAATATTTTATTAAAATAGAATAAATGCATTTTTGCATGTATTATTTTAGAAGAACGAATAAAAATGTATGGGGCAGTGATTTGTTTAGTTTGTATTGATTTATTATTAGAGCAATATAAACACACACAATGTGTACTCGCTTTTTAGAAATACTGCCAGGCACTTCATTTTCAATACATCAAGAGAGATCTAATTTTTTTCACAGCAGCTGCGATGATTCTGGTTTTTATTGAGACCATAGGACTCGAAACTACGAAGCTATTCTCGAACTTTGTATGAACCTTGTGAAATTCGTGACTATAACCAATACGTCAGTATGATCTTGAATGAAGAATGGAGGAAAAAGCTGTATTTAAAACCATTTTCCTGAATTATAGCTTTTAAAATTCTATCCAACACATATTTTTTTATCAACAGAAAAAAACTACAGTTGGAAAAATATCTCCAAAAAAGAAAAAAAAAATTAAAGAAACACATATTGCAATCAAAAAGAAATCAATAAAAATTTAAATATAAACTGTAAGAAGTTGTCTTTCCTTCTTTAACACAGATTTAGCAAGGTGAAACGTTGCCGATTTATTGCATTAGATTAGCCAATGACGACGAAGGTAGAGTAGATACAACTTTCTTTTGATCATTTTTATACTATTAATATTACATCAGAAATATTATCTCTGAAGAATGGATATAATTATCTAAGCCAATGCCTATCAAACTTTCAGTATTTGCGACCCAATATTCAATCATAATTTTCATCGCGCCGCCCCCTATACAATAATAATGTATAGAATTCAATAATACTATACTTTGACCAAAAGGACATCAACTTCTTAAATACCCCCGGCGTATAAAAACGTCTCGCTCAGCAAAGCGTTGATTGCCCCCGAACGTATATATACGTCTTTCCGAAGCACGATCTTTTCTGTGCACTGCTGTTCATAAAATTATTCCGAAGGCTTTGGAATGCAATAAAAGGACCTTGACAATATTTGCTGATGATTTACTTATTTCAGAGAATTTGCTTATTTTATTTCGTTTCACCCCACCCAGAGACGTCTTAAGACATGGGCCAACTGGGCCCGGGCCAGAGCCTCACCCTTGGGGGGGCTCGTTTCGTTCTCGACTCTGTCTTAATAAGATCATGATCCGAATAATTTTGATGCCCATGTATTACTCTAGAACATGTATTACTCCATGTATTACTCTGCCCCCGAACGTATATATACGTCTTTCCGAAGTACGATCTTTTCTGTACACTGCTGTTCATAAAATTATTCCGAAGGCTTTGGAATGCAATAAAAGGACCTTGACAATATTTGCTGATGATTTACTTATTTCAGAGAATTTGCTTATTTTATTTCGTTTCACCCCACCCAGAGACGTCTTAAGACATGGGCCAACTGGGCCCGGGCCAGGGCCTCACCCTTGGGGGGGCTCGTTTCGTTCTCGACTCTGTCTTAATAAGATCATGATCCGAATAATTTTGATGCCCATGTATTATTCTCGAACATATTCTCCGAAAAACAGTGAATTTCAAACAGCATGTCAACTGGCAAAAGTGTTAAGTCTTTATTATGTGATGACCATTGTCCATGTCCAGGCTTAAGCCTAATATCATAAACAATCATTCAACTCATTTAGTCGAAATACGGCCATCGGTCGAGCCGGTTTGCGCCTAAGTTTTTGTGATAGTTAGTCGTGCACATTTGTTTCAAATGATCGTTTGAACGAGTATTTAGCAATGCAAGCTATATACTGTCTACTTTTAGAATTTCCGGTAGAGCCTACTTTTGCATAGGGGCCCAGGGCCTCAAAAATCGTAAGATTTGTCTGTGCCCAGGGCCTCAAAGAGCCTTAAGACGTCCCTGACCCCACCCTTAATACACCAAACATGCGAACTTAAGTGGAAAAAGATGGCATTGGGGAGTGAATCACGTAAAATTCATTCGACAGTTGAGAGACTAATTATAAACCGCATAAATTATCAATATAAGCGTTAATTTTTGTATATAATTTTATGTATTACTAGCCCATGGGGTCACTAGTAATTATTGAACTTGTTCTTAACTTAGTACTGTTAAATTTTTTTCAAATACACATTGTACACTACTCATACATTTTCTAAGTGTAATATCAGTGTAAATGCGTATTTTATTTTATATTATCTCGGAATATTTGTTTGTTTACTTTCAGTAAATTAATGATTTTTTTAAAAATAATCTTCCGTTTTCGACTTTTTAATGTACTCGAGCCCCCCATGTAAATTTATCATGCCTTCCTAGGGTGGGTGGGGGGGGGGGAATGCCCCACAGTTTGAGAAACGCTGATCTAAACCAAAATAGTTCTAAATTTATGATGCACGTAATTTCAGAAGTACCCACACAATTTAAAGGAGTCCTGTCCTAGCAATTCCGATAAACGAAAAGAAAAAGAATCTCCTTTATGAGAATATTTTCTGAAAATACATTCCGGTCACGTACATTACTATTCCGTTAGGCGTTATTGGTTAGGTGCTGGCCTTGTATGCCCAAGCTTGCGGGTTCGACCAAGTCGGTGGATTTTCATAATGTAAAAAACCGTCAGCGTCCATGTCATATAATTATGCTGCATGTTAAAGATACCTAGAGATCATGTTTGGCTTGGGTGCTCTCGGTTAAATTGCATCGCTAGTACAATTTCGCAACGTCAAAGTTCAGGTACCTCCCCCTGGGGAGGAAACTCGTTGTCAAATTTACATTGTGGTAATTGGTATTCTCTTAGATGGTGCTGTGCACAGTGGAGCTACGGTCACTTAACGTTATTGGACACGCAACCAAAAACAGGCTTTAAAAACTTATGCAGATAGATACTGCTTAGTAAAATTTCAAGGTAGATATATTTTTTAAAAATACGAGTCTCTTTGGCAATATATTTATTAAAAAAAATTATGACATTGTATCGTTGGTTTAATAGAAGCGAGACGGTGTCAGTTCCATATAACAAGATGGTTGGATGTAAGTTCTGCGATTTATATTAAATTTTGAACTGCATTTCTAAAAATAAGACCATTTAGAAGAAACAGACAAAAAATACCTAAGATAAATAATACGTTACAAATGTAGCAATGACCGCAATTTTCAGCAAAACTGTAAGGAGGCATACAATCACCACACCAACACGCACTGGAGCTTTTCTTGTAGCAGCAGTGGCGTAACGTACACCCCCGCAACCTCCACATCGAGGGGGGGGGCAGGGTTCTAGGGGCCCAAAGCCTGACTGACACCACGAACCCTTTGTAAGATCTGATTTGGATCCAAAACCTGACTTTACGGGGGGGGGGGAACTCTTGCATTCTTCGTTATGCTACTGTGTAGCAGCTAATGTGAAAGACTATATTCAAACAAACTGTGTGCAGAGGGCATGGAAGAGGATTGTATGCAAGACGTCCAGCATAGTTGCGCAAATTCATCAAAAATAAAGATTTAATTGGATACGTACAGATTGGATATCTATCTTTTCCCAGCAGCCAATGTGTGTTTGTGTGGAGGATTGAATTCAAACAAACTGTGTGCAGAGGATTTCATGGAAGGAGATTGCATGCAAGAAGTTCTTGGACTGCTCACCAAAACTAAATGTTTAAATATAAACGTACAGAGATTTCAATTGATGTGCAAGTTAATCGAGGTCTGTACGTCTACTGATGAAAACAGATTTTGTTTGTAAAGGGTCTCAAGAATGGTGATCTGACGGAGGGTGGAAATGAGTAGGTATGTCATTGGATGGCTGTACTGACTTGTTTACGGTCCCCAGAGGCCCTTACATGCTAATTTTAATAGAGACTGCATTCTACAACGAATTTCCCATTCAAGTGCAGTGAATGCTTTTTTCCTAAAAGATTAAATTGTTAGATCATACAAAACTCGGTTAGGAAAAGTTATTTTTTTCTTTTCTTTTTTGTGAAGAGATTATGTAATTTGCAAATGGACTGTCCAGTAAGCTCTCAGAGTTTGAAACCAATTTAGAATGTGGATACTTTAATGGAACTCCACATTACTCACCCCCATGTAGGGTATTTGAACTGCTTTAGCAAATCACTGGGCTTTGCTGTAAACTAAATTAGTAAACATCAGCATTTTGTACCTGGAACATCGCTGTTACGCGCAAGCACGCGCGTTAAAGGTTATAACTCTCAATAAAGGTTATTAGCTGTTAAAGGTAATCACTCATCATAATGAAGCAAATCATACACTGAATTCAGATATTATATCTATAGTTATTTTCTTGTAAATAAAAAAAAAAAACTTTTCTCCCTTTTTGGGTTTAGTACTGTCCGATTAAAGTTTTTGTAAAATTGTATTAAATTCCAACAAATAGAAATAATATACACGCGATTTTTCTGATTTTCCCAGAAGTTTTGTTTACTAGTGAATATTTAATATTCTCACATAAAGATATTTTAACCTCTTTTTATTTCCTGATATCTAGTCAATCACAAATTTTACCAGTCTTCATAGCAACACAAAAATGTTTTAGAATTTATAAGACGCCTATATATATAAAAACAACTAACAGAGATCATTAGGCCTTTAATTTCTGTGATATTTCTGGGTTTCAATCTAATAAATCATACCTCAGCATTATATTTTGAAATAAGTTTTAGTATAAAGGAATTTTTATGTTAATTTATTTGATGAAAAAAATACCTGTTAAACAGTACTAATGTTAATTTATTTAAATTTTCTTTTCAGTACGCGAGAAGACAATAACAAAGAAAACAATGTTTTAAACTATGTTTTTTTTTACTGTCCCAATAGAGTGTCAAGTGTTTTGGGTTAGACTCCCTTTTTTTCCCCTGCACATTTCACCTGTCAAGGTTGGTCTTTTTTCTTTGTATATTACTGTTTTTAGACTACTTTCGAAAATACAAGGTGAAAAAGAAAATAGCTAACCAAGTTTGAAAGACATTCGAAAGCAGAATGGAGGAGAATCATTTTCTATTCCCCCATGTTTACAACTTTTTCGGTCTCTGAACACTCACAATGCCGCGCTGTTGTCGTACGAACGAAAATTTGCACCGACAGTGCGAACACAAATAAACAGTCAAAAGCGCCAAAAAAAACCCGCCATGGCTCATTTTATTTATTTTGAGTGAAAATTCAAGCATTCTAAACAAGGTCATTGATTGTAAATTGCATTTTATTTGTTGCCTGGTGAAACTAAATTCAAACCCTGACCTTCTGCTCTTTGAACTGAATTTTTTTCACTTCACTTCACTTTATTTTATTTTACTTATCGTCATTGAGTAGGGAGGATAGGGAGGAGAGAAGGAACTAGGAATATCTTCATGTTTTGACCCAAGATTATTTACATTAAGTTTAAGATAATTGAATTTTAAATTTAAAGTGAATTTTATATCAGCTGCCAAGTTCAAGGGGCATTAGTGAGACACATGCGCAAAACCATTTTTTTCCTTAAATTGGCAATTAAAAGCAAGTGAAATATGAAACAAATTGCTAATTGATTTTTCTGCTTTTTATTTCGGGTGAAAAAGAGTGCTTAATAAGTGAAGCAAGATTTAAAAAAAAACAAATTTATAAAAAGATAAAATACAGTTAAAATTTTTACTAGCCAGTTTTTTTTTATAAAAAAATAGAATTTGTAATATCATATAATCAATCTCAAAATTTGGTGATATTTCAATATTTAGAAACCATTTTATGCGCTAATAATTAGTAGTGAGTATGTGACTACCAATTTAGGTATATTTCTCCACCTAGAAAATAAAAGATAAAAAAAATTATGATTTACGCAGTTTTTAAATAAAAAAAATAATAATTTAATTAACTACCGATTAAAATTTAAAAAAGGATTAAAGATATTATTAAAAGGATACAGTAGAACGTGGTTTATCCGAATCAATTGGGACCGGACACCGTTCGGTTACGCGAGTGTTCGGATAACCGAAAACCGAATGCGATTCATGCAGTATATGCGATTCATACACTATACTAATATTGAAAATCATCACTTGCGGGTAACGTGCTTGGAAAAAAATCTAAATAGGTGCAAAATGTTGCAATTTTACCTTTATTGTGGAAAATAATCACTTATTTTTCGCTGTACCATTTTACACCTTCGTTTTTTCAATGCAAGGTCTCTGATTCTCTTGAGCAGCAGTATTTGAGTAGGACAGCACTCTGGTTGTTGTTCGTACCACTCCATAGCTGTCTCTAAAGCAGAAAACTCGTCAACATTTGATGGACCCTTGCTACTTTCGTTATTGTTCTCGTCTTCAACTGCTTCATTGTCGACAGGGTCGGATTCTTCTTGCATGGAAGTCACAATCTCGTCATCATTTAAAATGTTTACCAAATCACCCACAACTGAAATTCCTCAAATTACCTAAAAACCGTCGCTTTTGGCCTCACGCGAAACAACTGTTGAGCATTGAACTATTTAAAAACATATCCGGACTTTGGTCCGTATATTTGAAGCTCCGGATAATAAGCGTTCGGATAAACGACGTTCTACTGTATATAGATTTTTTTTGTCCGAGTTTCAGAAATATGTTGAAGAAAAAAGTACATTTTTATAGCATATTGTGTCAAGGAAAAATAAATATAATTTTAGTATTATTAAAGAGTGAAATAGAATTAGTATTTACGTATTAAGGGTTTTCTTAATATTATGAAAGAATTGAGTCTTCATTATCATGATCAAAACGTATTTACAAAAATTACATCATATAAAAGGAAAAAATCCGAATAATACTTATATGAGTGATTGCGTGTAATATTAGTGAACTCTTATAATGAGTCTTTGGTAGCATAGACCCGAAAAAACCTCTGAAAAAACATAAACAGGAAAAGAAGAAAGCCGGAGAATTCTCTCTCTTTCTTACACGTGAAAAATACAAACAAACAAACAAAAAGGAGGAAAAAATCCAATTTGATGAATTAATTAATGTTGAAAACAGTATAGCAGTGGTCTTTTCTACTTCTTTTTCGACTCAGGGAACCTTTAGAACTATAAGGTGTTTTCGAGGAACCATTCCATCTACCCACACAGAAGAATGCATCTTAAAATAATATTTTGAGTAGATGAGCATGTTACAGGAACTTTATGCAAGGACAATTAAAAAAAAGTACTGTATTTGTTATTAAAAATTTTGATATACTATAAAATTCGGCGTATAACTCGAGATCGGAATTTACAGGAGCGCGTTATACGCCGGGTATAAAAATGAGAAAAGACGAACAAAGAAAAAAAAATTAGATTTCTACATACATCGAAAAACTGCTTATTTGAAAGAAATGACATTCCTTATGAACTGAAAGGGTTGTACTTTTAGAAGTATGCTATTTTTTTTCTAAAGCTTGGAATAATACCTTGAATAAATGACTTCAAAACATAAGAGCGTTGCGCGTTATACGGTGAATATGCCTAAAAATTAAAAATTGCAGCTTGAAAGTATAGATGTGTGTTATACGGCGGTGCTCGTTATACGCCGGATTTTACAGTAATTTATTTATTAATAGCATAAATTTATGTTCCAAGTATAGCCTACCCATGCATTATATTTAGTAACCAGTAGTGAGAGCATTTTGTACACAACTATCGAAGTCTAGATCAATTGAAATTCTCTGTAATCGCATTTCATATTCTGCGTTTAATTTGTTTTTATATTTTGTTTCTGAAGCAATTTACAAACATAAATATCTTTCACTTAAAAATACTGTTCTGAATGACATTAAAATTGTTATAGCTGTGTAGGAAATCCCGTGTATTTTGCATAATTTTCAACCTAAAATTTAGGAGATGTTCTAGCTTAAATTGAGATTTTAACGTCGAATCTATTGATATGTCGATAAGTTGTACCCTGTCAGTCATTATAGGTGTTTTTTCCACAAATGAAAAAATCACGCACTTTCATCTTAAAACTATTAAGCGTTACAAAATATTGTACTAACGAATTTAAAATTATTTCGTGTAAATCGGGATAGAAAACAATTAAAAGTTCATAATTTAATTGGTAGTATATACAAAGAGAAAAAATGTTTTGATATTCTCTTTCATTATACTATAATAAACGTTTATACAAAAATATTACAAAATAAAGCTACTATTATGAATATGTAAAATTTTCAGTTTTAATGTCTGGGATGAGCTTTAGATACTCGTAGTTATACAAACTTCATAGAGAACGTTAAACTGTGTGTGTGCTTTGCATATATATTTATAATTTTCTTTTCGATTTTTTATTGTGACTTGTGGAACCCAAGGGTTCTGTGTAACACAGTTTGAAGACCACTGCAGTATAGCTATAAATATTTGGGTTTATATTTTAATATTTACTGCTACATCGTTTTTGTAACAAAAAAATTAAGAATATTTCTTTCATAAAATGTAAAAAAATGTAGCGGATAATAATACTCATCTGTATCTAATATCCACACTTAAGAGCAAATTGAATTACAGCAGACGATAATTTATTCCCAAGGTAAAAGACGTTGCCATCTTTTTTAAAATTTAGTCATTTTATTTATTCAAAATTTTTTCCAAAAAAATATGCGAACACACTTTATAATTTTCGTTAAAATTTCACCCGTTGATTTATAATTTTAATCAATACTGATTTAATTTTAATTAATAAATTTAATGTAATTTATTACCACTTCCTTAACTCGGTACAATAGATTTTTCTTAAAACTTTTGGGAATAGATCAAAGACCCTGGATAAAAAAGCAAAATTCAAAATTTTGATTTCTCAGGAATCTTACATTTCCTCCTGCAATTATCCGATGATTCATCTAATGACACAAAATAAACCAATTTCCTACACAGACATTCGCACGCGAAAAATATTTTTTTCCACGGTTTTTGTCACCGCAAGGAAAAACCGCACCGAAAAACTTTTTCACGACTTTTTCCGAGTAACGAAAACCGGAAATGACACTGAATTAACCGCACTCACACACACAAAAAAGAACATCTATTAAAGGGGAAAATATCGTTTCGCAAAAAAACCCACCAGAACCTGGTCCAGAGTGCTCGTAGAGGAAATCACGTGTCCGTCCCCTCCCGGACGCTTGGACACGCGTTCCAATTTATTTCCTGGTCCCGAACAATCGAATCGGAAGAATAAACACTATCGTTTGGCGTTCCACCGACCTCCTCCCCCTCGAACATTTGAATCGTTTGGCGGATAGATTGCGTGACGGACGGTAGCGGAACGTGCAACAAGTTGGTGGCAATTGCAGATTGACCTGAAGAGGAATGCTGGAGAGGGAGGGGGATGGACACGTGTGTAGGTGAAATTGGTTGAATTGAACAGGGAAAAGGTTCGTTTGGGGATGCCGAGGTAGGACATAAGCGTGGGGTTTATCCGCTTTGGAAAAGATGATTAAAGCATTGAGTGTTGGAAAATAAAAATGGATCGTGATGCGTGCTGTGTTGATTCTTGCGGCTGAAACGGATAATGGATTTAGGTTACGCGCGATTTATATAAAGAAAAAGGAACTAACTCATGAAGAAAAGGCTGATCACATTTA
This sequence comes from Trichonephila clavata, assembly GCA_019973975.1. Classification (NCBI taxonomy): domain Eukaryota; kingdom Metazoa; phylum Arthropoda; class Arachnida; order Araneae; family Nephilidae; genus Trichonephila; species Trichonephila clavata. The sequence continues at coordinate 3,199 of BMAO01035673.1, read as the reverse complement.
GGGTTATTAAAGAGTTAGCTTCCTAATATGTCATTCAGAGGCATAACAACGGAGGTTGTAATCCTTCCCATAAGGATAGCAGTTACAGAAATTTTAAACACATCACTTGTAATAAAATGAAAATTTTGAGACCTCCTTTTCAAAAAAAATTAAGGTATCCGACTACTGTCAACAATTTTTTAAAAAAATGGAGATATGGAAATTTTTTTGTGTATTTTAGATTTGCTCAGAACATTTTAGGTGAAAAAAAATGTTAAAATTAAGAAGATAAAAAAGAAATTATTATTACTAAAATGTGGGAACAAAATGGTAAAAGTTTGCAAAAAATTACCTAAATGGGGCTCTTTCTGTACAAAAAGTTTATGAACAAATTCTCAATTTTTCAATTTTGATGCGTTACTTTGTTATTCATTTTTGAAATGACTTTCAAGTAAGGGATATTTTAATTTTTATAAAAACTAGGGCACTTTATCTCAGTTATTATTCGAAATTTCTTAAAAACCAGTGATTATGTTCACGTAAAAGCCTGCAAATTTTTAAATAAAATAGTGATTGATAAATGTGAAGGTTAAAACAATTCTCCTTTACACAGAACAAACACAAAAAATTTCTGTGAATTATTTTCCAAAATCACTGTCCCTATCTGAGCAATTTCGAAAAAAAAAATTCGAGTAAAACGCATTTTAAAGTTTGACATTTTGTTTGAAGTTATGGCATCCTCTTTCACTAAAATACTTGTAATTTTTGTTTTAGTGAAAGAAAAATAAAAAATAAAAACTTGATATTTTTACAAAGCTAATAAGACGTTCTAAAAAATAAAATCATAAGAAAAATGTGTCAATTTTTTGAAAAAATTCATGATTTTAGTACAGTCTGATAACTTAAAAGCCTTACTCCACACTTACTCGAAGTGTCTTCTCCATATAAACCTTATTTTCACCACAATGAAATCTGAAAATGTGAACGATGTGTTGAACCCCCTTTCCCAACACACACATAACCATAAAAAATTTCTCATTACGGCTCTGATGTTATGAAATTTTATATATGTGGGATATTTAAGGATTTTTGTAACTTATTGAAATTTAAATGGCAAAAATATCGGATTCATATATATGCATGATCGTAAAATATATAGCAAATATTTACAAATTTTTAAAGTTTATCATGAGACATATTCTTATCGCACCCAATGAAATAAATTTAGATAAAGGCCTTTGTAATAATGATTTTAAAAAATAGTGGGTTCTGACATATTTTGATCAATTTTATAATTTATTAGCATCTATGCGCGACTCTAGTGTAGCATAAAAGGTTTTCTTATGACTAAAGGAAACGCAAATTTTTAAATTTGAAGCTAAAAGGAAAAAAATAAAAAATTATACATGGTATTTTAAATTCATTTCATGTACTATAGAAATACTAAATAAAACAAATTTATCCGAGTTCTTTTAAAGCTTGAAGTGAGAAATTAGCTTATATTGGTGTTCATATATCATTCGGAAAAATTAGAATAGTTGTACATTCTTTTACTTTTAATAAAAAATTTAAAACAGTTATATTTTGATATTAGAAGTAATTTAATATATTTATATTAGAGGTGATTTTTAGTATTTTGTTAGTAGAGAGAAGTGTGATCTAACATAATAATATTAAAATTGATTTGGTACTTTGATATTAGAAGCGATTTATGTAATATGATACTGAAGTTAATACATTAAATTTGTTTCATTTTTTAAAATTCTCATCTATCGTTTAATAGTTTAAGCATCTTATTTTTGTTAAAAAAGGTTTTCCTTATCAATGAAAAATTTATCATCTATCATAACTAATGGAGCCCCTACAATGATTGGTAAAAATAGGGGACATGTTAAAATGGTCAATAATAAAGCCGTCGGTGACGGCAATACGATCTTGATGGCATATCATTGTATTGTACATCAGAGCAATTTTTGAGGAAAAATTTTAAAAAGGGAAAGTGTATTAAGTGTCGTTATATATATATATAAAAACCATTAACTTTTATAAGAGCAAAAGGACGTAATCATAGACAGTTTCAAGAGTTTCTTAAAGTAATGGGCATTGAATTTGCAGAGATTATTTATTATACAGAAGTAAGATGGCTCAGTAAGGGGAAAATGCTCAAAAGGTTTTACGATTTGAGAACTGAAATAAAAATATTTGTGGAAACAAAAGGGAAACCAGATTTGAAGACGAAATTGGGCTTTAGATTTAGCTTTTTTATTTTAGTAAGCTTAACAGAACATTTGAATTTTTTAAATCTGAGACGTCAAGGAAAAAATCAAATTATTTTTTTAATATGTTCCAAACAATAACAGCGTTTGAAAGAAAGTAGAAATTTTGGCACAATCAAAAAAAAAGTTCAAGGTTTGACACATTTCAGTGCTTTTGCTGTACATAAACCTGTGAGTTGCGCAAAATATGCTGCATTAATTTTTGATTTAATTCAAGAGCTTGAAGATTCAAGATTTCAAAATGAAGAGTATTTCAACATATCCTCCAGTTTCTCTAGAAAGAAGTAAATTACCTTCAAATCTTTAAATGGAATACATTGAACTTCATTCAACGTAGTGGAAGACCAATTTCATCTAGAACACCTGAAATTATAAAAAAAAGGTCGAAATTTTGTGAAAAACGATTGTTGTGCATCATTGAAATTGATGTAAGACACTTTAAACATCAACAAAGAAATGATTCGAACCCTCCTGCTTGAAGATTTGAGCAAAACACACACAAGAGTGTGTGCTAAATTTGTTCCACACATTTCAAACCTTGAACAAAAAGCAATGAGAAGTGTACATTACAGAGACATCAATCATTTCAGTTGTCAAATTTCCTGTCGCCAAACTGAATCCAACTTCTTGAAGTCCATTGTTACAGGCGATGAACCTTGATGTTTCCCATTTGATTCTGAAACAAAGCGACAAAATGCGGAATGGAAGTCACAAAATTCACGGCAAGCCAACAACAACAACAAAAAAGGGGGAAAAAAAGGAAAATTCCATCTGAAAACAAAACAATGCGCATTGTATTATTCGATAGAAAGGAAAGACAAAGAATTTGTTCTAATTGGACAAACAATTATAGATCAATACTACCTAGATGTTTTAAAGCATTTGGTTACCAGATTTCATCGCATTCGTCCAGAATATCGGACTGGAAATGCAGTTAGTGGTGA
>BMAO01035672.1:0-46321 GCA_019973975.1 Trichonephila clavata | reverse complement strand
CTAAAAAAGTATAAAAAATTCCTCCTTTTCGTTTTTTCCCCTTCATTTTCACATTTTCATGCATTGTCATCCACTTCTGAGATATGGTCCAAATTTCAAGTCTGTAACACATCGGAAAGTCGCACAGTTTAATCAATTACAAAATTCCATCCGGACAGACATTAAAATTCCATTCGGACAGACATTAAAGAAAGCGAGTTAATAAAAAACATGGTAATATTAAGTGTCAACGTATTCTCACCTTTTAAACGTATTGTTATAATGTTAATTCGTATTATCACTTCTAAACGTATTGCTTTATAAAATAAAAAAATATTTAATAGTTGTAACATAAATTATTTTTTTCACATCACGAGCCTATTTTTTTTTTATTTTCATTTCAGAAAAATGTTATATTTTCGTAGAATTGATAACCCACACCACTCTCCACTTTATCACATACAGAACACTTTTTTTGTTTATTTTTATAAACCACAAGTGTATTAATTAAAACACTCCCTGTAGGGTTACACCTTTTTCTTTTAGTCACTAAATCTGGAATTAGTCGCCAAATCTGGAAATGTTATACGGAATTAATTAGTCGCCAAATCTGAAAACTGTATGTGCAATAAGTTGCCAAATCTGGAAGTGATATATTTAATTGTCGCCAAATCTGATTTTCGTGATTCCTGACGATCCTGATGAGGACAATAAAACAAAATTAGAAAATTATTGCATTGTCATCGGGTCTTGACAAGTGGGCAAAATTTCGAATTAATCAGACCTTTTTAAGTGGGTGAAACGAGTTCCAAGATTCCGTTACATGCAAGTGAAACTTGTTAAAAACCTCTTCATTTCTGCGGAAAATTGTGATAATATATGCTTTACGCATACACTTTTCTCGGAAATTAGTTTTTACTACAGTTCCTTACATATAAAATATATCAATTTAATAATCAGAATTTGTCCAATAAATATCAAGATTGATACAAAACAGTGGTTCTTAAACTGGGGCCGCTGATCCCGTGAATCCCCACTACTTTTCTAGCGGAAACATTTTTATCGTTAAATTAGTGTGAATCTTAGTCTTCAGGGAGCACATGTTACTGTTTTTCAAGTTGAAAACAAAATCGAAACGATCGTTAAAGGCGTTTTGGCATCTTTACCTCATTTCGAGGAGAGATTACAATTTTGAGTATTTCTCCAATCCGAAAGATGTTTTCCCTTCTAATATGATCTCTGAAGAATACACGATGCTTATTACAAAACATTTACTAAATTTCCGTAAATAGTTTACTCTCTTCAAAACAAGTAATATAAAAAACAAGATATCAATCATTGGCATGGCCAAGTAATTTTAGCGCGTTTTTCGCATGTTGTATTTTACAATAATGCAACTAATGAACTTTTTACTAACAGAAAGTAGTGTACTGTACCACTCCTCTAAATGTACTGCTATTGAGCTGAAAAGAAATAATGACACAAATCTGTATCAGCACTATAAAAAAGCAAAAAAAAATTTTTTTTTACAGAAGCTACAAAAGCCCGGATAAGGTGACTTAACTCCTTGTCTAGGCATAAAACTCGCTTCTATGTATTTATTCTTTTAAGTTTAATTCAGGAAAATTTGTAGGAAAATTTAAATATCATTCGGCTCATCTAGGGCACAAATGCGACCAAATGACGAAAATCCGAGGTCAATGGGTTGCTTATTGGCTGAGAAAAAGGTACGATAATATATGGAAACGAAGACGAACTTTGCGTCCTAATAGCGTTTTGTTCCACTACGTGAAAAACGCGCTAAAAATGTATGTCAATTCCTACTTTGAATGGTATTTTATAGTAGTATAACAAAGTATTTTATTAACGATTGAAAATTTGGACAATATATGCTATATATAGGAAGAGAGCGAACTAAAGTAGTAGGAATTGAAAAAAGAGCATAATGTGCCCGCGTGTCTGGATTGTTGTAACAATGCACACCCAGTTTGGCTGAAAAAACCGATTTTTGTCGCCAGCTTTGTCATTGTTTTAAAAGTTACATTGTTACAACAATGGAGACGAATTTAAGATGGCGTCAAAAGCCGGTAATTAATTTAATTGACTAATTAATGTTTGAAAAAACTGTATTAAATTTAAGTGTCATCCACTACAAGTTTAAAAAAATTTATTAGAACTTGATTGGTTGAATAGAAAGTATTTTATTAACGATTGAAAATTTGAACAAGATAAATATTTAAATATATAGAGAGAGTAAGCTAATAGTAGGAATTGAAAGACAAACAAAAAAACTCTATTCGTGATCTATTTGCAGTAAATGTGTTTGAACAGGATAGTACCACATCAGTAGAAGAACAGCTAATAGAAATTTCCACATGTGAAGATTTGAAATTGTTTTTCAAGAATCAATCCTTTCCAAACTTTTGGGATCATTTACAAGAAAGTTTTCCCTAGTTTTCCATGAAAGCTCTGCAAGTTCTAATGCATTTCCATTCTACTTATTTACATGAAAGAACATTATCCTCTCTTTATCTCAAAAATACATAAAATAACCGTCTGGAAAGCATAGAACTGGAGTTGAGATCTCATATTTCAAATGTTACACCTAATATAGCAGCACTTGTAAAAGAAATGCAGCGCCATGCCTCTTTTAAAAATTTTAATAAATTCATTTAAGTGCACTGTTTACTTAATTGAAATTAGTATTTTATAATATTTTTAGTCTGGATAATAGTCGTTTATCCAAACGTTTATTATCCGGAGCGTTAAATATCCGAACCAAAGTCCGTATACGTATTCGAACAGTGCAATGTTCGTGTGAGACCAAAAGTGACGGTAAAACCCATGGTGAGGAGTATTTGGGGAATTTAGCTGTGTGATTTGGTACACATTAGGTCAACTTGTTTCTAAATGAGAGGGTGTACACGTGCTCTTGTGTTGAGTTTTGTTGATGTAGAAACCTGGATAGCATGCGATGCAGAAGACTGAATTTCAAATGCTAAATGATGACGAGATTGTGACTTCCGTACAAGAAGTATCCAACCCTGTTAACGATGATACGGATGAAGACGAGGCAACAACGACGAAAGTAGTAAGGGTCCATCCAATTATGACGCGTTTTCTGCTTTACAGACAGGTATGAAGTGGTACGAACAACAATTAGAGTGCTGTCCCACTCAACTACTGCTGCTGAAGAGAATCGGAGAGACCTTGCATTGAGTAAACGAAGGTGTACAATGGTACAGCGAAAAATAAGTGCATTTCCCCCCCTTTTAAGGTAAAACTGCGACATGTTGATTTTTCTTTAAGCACGTTTCCCGCATGTGTTAATTTTAATATTTTTATAGTGTCCAGTATCACATATACTACATGGATCGCCTTAGGTTTTTGGTTAACCGAGCAATCGCGTATCCGAACGGTGTCCGGTCCCAATTGATTCGGATAAACGACGTTCTAGTGCAGATGTTAACTGTTTACTTGAAGGAAAAAAATGTTTTAATAAAAAGTCTGTGTAAGTAGCAGAGGAAGTCTCTTGAGGAACCTTAAAATCACTCAGCTATGTGTTGGGAGTCAGGGAAGGGGGTGGGGCAGTTGAAATCTTGGGAATTCGTGAAATCAGACTGATACATAAAGAGGGGAGAGGAGATTATCGAAGATTAAAGAACCGCTATTATAAGTGAAATTTGTCAAAGATGTATTTACAAAATGTGTTAAGAAATCCCAAAATGTGACCCTCCTTGCTTAAGACTTTGCAACCAGTGTGAGCCCTTTTTTCTTGCAATTCTTGAAAAAACGTACTCTAGAAGTCGTTAACCGCAAGATTGTTCGGGCACCATTATGAAAATGCAAAAAAAAAAAAAAAAACTATTTTAAAAAAAGCGGGAAAGACTAAAAAATGCAAATTTTTCTAATTCGTTATTTTTTCATTAGCTTTTTGTGGCCGCGGTAGCCAAGGGGTCTAGGCATCGAATCGATCTCAGTACCATTGAATACCCACCGTGTAGGGGAGCGATGCACGTTAAATCTGTCGAGAGCTCAAACGCCCTCCCGTTGGTGTGATGTGGTAGTTAGGAAAGGAGGGGTGCCAGCGCAGGTGTCATCCGCGTCACTTGACCATGGTTCAAAATTACGCTGACCGTCCCCAAAAGCCCTCCCCCTCAGGGGGCTCACCTTCTTTAGGTGAGTACGGGTGTCACAATCCCGAGGTACCCTAGTGATCTTTTCCTTTTCCCAAGGGGTTTACTGTCTTTGGTAAACACGGGTGTCACGAACCCGGGGTACCCTAGTGATCCTTCTCTATTTTCGACCCTCTTGTCATTCAATTTTCCCTTTTCTTCTTTTCACGTCTAGATCACAGATTAAAAGATATTAAATGTACTTATTTGAAATTTATATACATTTATTTAATTTGATTACTTATCCATTATTAATAACATATTTTTGTTTACATTTTATATTGCGTTAATTTAGTGTCTTTTTTTTCTTCAGTTTAAATAAATATTTTGCTTATGTTGATTTATTCGTTTTCGACTAACACCGTTGGTTTTCCGACCCGCATGTTTGCCGTGTGCGGCGTCCCGTAAGGAGGAAAATGGTGTCCTGGGGATACCTTTTGCGTACCCTTTGGCCCACGCTTCGCTGTAGACGGGTGGCAGGAGTGAGCCCGCTCCTGTCAATCGGCTGGTGATAAGTCTTTTCGGAGACATTGCTGTAGGGTTAGTGCTGCAGATAAGGGGTGGCGGGTTTACCCGTTGGATCCTCACCCTGATGCTGTAGCACTATATTCTGGGTGTACTCCAGGTAAGCGCCGTGCCTGTCAATTGCCAGATGACCGGCACACTGCCTCCCTTGTTGGACTCCGTGGTGGGTGGAGGCACGCCAGAATGAAGGTTTTTACACGCTTATGGATCCAATGCAGAATGGCCCGGGTAAAGGCCTTATTTTACCCAACAACCTTAACATTGATGAAATTGCTAGAAATGTTAGATTTTTATTGATATCTTTACAAAACGTAGAAATGTCTAAAAAGTCACCGTTTACTATTCATAAAGCCCTCATTGGAATAGGTGGTGAACCAAATCTGTCAAACGTTTAAGGTCCGGTGATCTACTGATAGAAACTGTGTCCGCTTTACAAACTAAATCTTTTCTCGTAGCAAAAACTTTTCTTGATTCATCCGCATCAATAAATCCTCACAAATCCCTTAATACTTCTCGTGGTGTCATTTCTGAACCTGACCTGTTGACCACCCCTGAAGCGGAAATCCTTGAGGGATTCTCCAATCAGGGTGTTATCCAGGTCAGAAGAATCACAATTAAAAAAGATACAGCTGTAATTCCAACCAAACATCTAATTTTAACTTTCAATAGCCCAAACTTACCAACAACAATAAAAGCTGGTTATCTTAATTGTAAAATACGCCCATACATACCGAATCCTCTGCGCTGCTTTAAATGCCAGAGGTTTGGACATTCTCAAACTTCCTGTCGTGGCCAATTAACGTGCTCTAGGTGTGCATCTGTAGGGCATTCCTCTACAGATTGCACTCTAGAGCCTAAATGTATTAATTGCTCTAAACCCCATACAGCCGATTCCAAACTCTGCCCTAAATGGAAAACCGAAAAACAAATTCAGGAAATCAAAACAAATAATAACATATCTTACCCAGAAGCACGAAAATTAATAGCCCCACAACCATCTCAAACCTACGCTCAGGCTGCTAAAACAATAATTGTAAACAATTCCTCACAAACAGATGAAAATATTACCAAAATAGTTTGCCCACCATTAAAATTGCTACAACCAATAAAATCTGTTCCGAAGCCAAATATATCTTCCTCAGTCCCTGCAGTTACCAAAACCTCTACATTAACTCAGGTACAACTCGTACCATCTACATCTTTTATTACTATTATATCCTCATCAGATTCTCAGCCACCTATTCCTATGTTTACTACTGCTCCCTCCACGTCCAATAGTCTTCTGCATTCTGTTGCATTACCTTCATCCCACCAAACACTACCCCCTTCTACATGCAATATGTTTACAGGCTTGTCCACTGTGACAAATCCTCCTTTATCTGAACCTAAAACCTGCACAACCAATAGTTTACCAACTACAACTACATCTTCTGTATCCCAGGCTTCAAAATATCGTACAAAAAAGCGTCCTCCCAAAAATATTTCAAAACCTAAAATAGAAATAAAGATGGCTTCCCATAAGCCAAGAAAATCAGCACCGGTTGAATACACAACTGATGACGAAGACATGATTACGTACGACGTGGAGGAAGATGAGTTTGAATCGAATTCTGATTTTGCTGTAGTAGGGGGAATACATATTACAAGGGTGTTCTAATTCCGACATGACAAGATTTAAAAAAACTTTTATCAGTAATACTTTATTAAACTTGGTGGGGATTTCCCCACCAACCTTCATTACTTTTTTAATTTTTAGAAAATGACTTTTTTAAAAAACACAGATTTTACCTTTTTAAACAAACTTTTACCTTTTGAATCAAAATGTTTTTTAGATATTTTAACGATTGTTTGGCGCAGTTTAGCCACAGATGGCTCTTGCGCCCAAAACCCCAACACTCACTCACTCACCCCAAAAGCCCTCGTGTAATTGAACAGTGGGACGTTAATATACACTTATTCATTCATTCATTCATGACGTAAGTGGAATTTTTAGAAAAAACACTTGAAGGTAGCCGCGCAGTCTATAAATAGAGGTCGATTGCCGAAACTGGGTCAGTATTACTATTTAAGATTTCACTTGCCACGACCAAGTAATTTTTTGCGGAAAACCTTTATCATTACGTACTTGCATTTTTAGACACTGATAGTATTGTCGAAGTTCTAGAGAAGGTGTGAGAATCTTCTAGGGTTTTTTTCCTTTTAAATGGGGCTACGGATCGGCAGTTACTATTGCAGACCTATAACACACCCCAGGAGCTGGTATTATTTTTAGTGTGGCACCATATAGGTGGATACCCATTGCCACAACGCGATTTTGATGCCCAGTTTCCTATTCTTCCGCGACCCAAGATTTTAACCGGAGTCAAACCCGCTTACTTGGGCTTAGAAGGCCAGGGACTAACCAACTACGCTACCCTTCTAGAACTTATTGTGTGAATCTTATAGCTATATCCTGCATTCCAGTGGTCCTCAAAATGTGTTCCATGGAACCCTGGAGTTCCGCGAGGCATACCCAAGGGTTCCTCAAGTTACAATAAAAAATCGAGGAAAAATTGTAAATGTATATATATATGTTGCAAAATGGATTCTCGTTTTCTACGAAGATAGTATAGCTACAAGTTTAAAAAAATATACAATTAGTATAAATTTTTCATATATTGTGGTAAATTGTATTTCAAATATTATATTAAATTCTTAAAACGCATTTTTTCTGCGAAACTATGTTTTTCAATTTTTGGCTTAAATGGTAAAGTTCACTTTAAGATTTCTTTTTAAGATATTGAATTCAAATTTATAGAAAATATTTTTAGTTTTATCTGTATTATAGAATATTAACTAATTTCTGTGTATATATTTGTGCATTTTATTGCACTTTTTGTGAGAAAATAACATTAGTATTTGGTAAAAAAATTGAGTTCTTGCATAAAAATTGACATATTTCAAAAGCTTTCAAAATTATTGCAAATCTTATAGCTCAAAGCACAGATAGTGATGTTATTTATTTACTGTATAAATATTATTTGAATATATTTATTAGAATTTTCAATACAAAGTTTACCGTAACTGCAACTTTTCAATAAAATTTCACTCAAAATTCTCAATACATCCAAAATTATTTAATTTCGTGAAAAATGTATTGGAATTCCTAGTTTTATGACACATTTCAAATAAAATAAGTGTTTATTTAGTTGAAAATTTACATATTTAAAAAAAATGCTCTGAAGGTAGTGACATACCTTAAAACTACTTATAAACCAACCGATGTCATATAAACCTGCAGAGAATTGAATCTACTTACTGAATCCGGTCTCCATATTCTTCCCCCATCCAGCGACGTACACCTTTTGACCCATTTTGTAAATGTCTTTTTTAGTAGGTACACAGATAGGAGAAGTCTTCCCGGAGCACTTGACTGGCTGCTGCAGTTCCAACAGAGCAATATCGTTTACCATTTTAACGTAGTTAAATTTCGGGTGTGGGATGATTTTCTTAATTCTCATTGGTTTTCCCAATCTTTGCCTTTCTAGTAATTTGGACGAAAATTCACTGGGTTTGAAATAACATTCTTTTGGAGAACTTGATCCTTGGCATTTTGGAGACCTTAAACTGGCTTGACTACAATAACATAATGATAGCAATAAGTTTTGCAGGAAACATAACAATGTACAATAAATAGTACACGTTCAGGAGTTTGCGTAGTATTGTGAAATATTTTCAGGAAAAGAGAGGCATGGTATTAGTTAAGTAAATTGATATGGTTTTATTATCTTCTGCAGGGGTTGGCAACCTATGGCACGCGGTACAATTTTCAGTTGTACTTTGCTCTCCTCTACAAATTTGTCAATATTTCAGTGGATGGAAGTTGATAAATTTGTAATGGAACTTATTTGACAAACGTTTTTAGAATTGTAGCTTTATTGATGAGTCAGTTTAGTCGAATTAGTGATAAATATGAGACAAGTATTAATTCAGAATATCTTCCAAACCAACTTTTTATTTACAGCACAATAACTAACTGAAATTTTATTCTATTGCCAGAAAACATTTTATATCAGCCAAGAAATAAATTACAAAATAAATCGTCTGCTGAAAAATAATATTTAACAAATAAGAATTATATTAATATTAAAATAGTGATCAATAAATTGTTATTTAATTATCGAAAAACTAATTAATAAAGAATCAATTAATTAATAATTTATAAACAAATAATAATTTAGTTCATTTTAATTATATTTTTAAATAAACAAAAAATGTTTTTCATTTTAAATAAAATCGTCTGCCAAGAAGAAAGGTAAGAGTTAAGTTTCCTCTACAGAGTTATGAACATTTATGGAATTACGAGAAGACAAACTTACAGCTATTTTGTAAATTATGGAATCTCATTTCTGGAGAAATTTAATTGTTTAGAGAGAGAAAAATTGCATGCATTCTGCTTCCCGCTTTTGGGGGATTCTACATACCTAGAAAAAAAATCTCTCTTCAAATAAAAAATAGTTCGAGTACGCAAATAAATTGTTTTTTTACAACAGAACTCTCAGAATCGTGTCACATTAAAAAAAGGCAAAAATAATTTCCCTGGTTTTGTGATATGAAAATAGAACGGTGCCAAGTATTAGGTTTGCATTAAAGTTTTTGTTCATATTTTTAATTAACTGTGACGAGGAAAATACTTTCAAACAATCCTACTGTGTGGCATGCTGAAACATATTGGTAGATTGGTTTGGCATGCCCAGAGATAAAAGGTTGCCGACCCCTGGTCTATTGGTTGATTCTTTCTTTCCACTCTCAAGTATACTTCCATAAAAATACCCCCGTTTCATATGAACAAAATAAAAATCTAACAAATTTTATGATTACATGTATTGAATATTTTGTTTTAAATGCAATTGTGTTAATTTTTCGGGAGTTTCCAAATTTTAAAACCAAGTTATGTTAAGCGCGAATGATTCGCGAACACTGTTCTTTCACTATAGCATCGTTATACACTGCCAGAAGAACATAAACCAAACATTTCGGTTAGTTTAAGAAATATTATAAGCCAATATTGACTATTTTTGAAAATATTTCTTGTTAAAAATACGAAGTAATTGAGATAAACTTACTTGAAAACACAATGTCCTGCAGTTAAAATAAACTTTTTGGATATAAGAGCTCCTCCACATACTACTTGTTTATCATGGATCAGCGGAACCTTTTGAATAAAAAGAAAAATGAAAAGGAGTATCTGTTAACATAGCATTCTAAATGAAGACGAGGGCTATGGGGATGAATGATGAATGCCCAGAGGAACCGAGCTCACCCGAAGAGGGTTTAGAGCTACAATCCAATCCCTCGGGAAACAACCACCCGTCCAGTCAACGCACACGTCCAGTGTTTATTATAAAAAAATCAAAGTTTACATTTTACATAATTCAAGCTTTCACAAAAACATAAAAAATAATAAAATTATCCAAAACAAATGCACCAAAAAGACCCCCTCAAAAAAAAAAGGACAGGAAGCAAATGTAATAATAATGTTTAAAAAAAATGTTTCTTTGGAATCCAGAAAAAAAAAAGCAGGAAGCATTTGGGGAAGGAGAGATGGGGGGAAAAAAGCAAAGGGGAGTACCAATATAATTCTACCTAAGGAGTTTGATCCCGGATTGTAGAGGCAATTTTAATACACATTATATCAGTTTAGAGTGAATGGAAAGATTTTTAGCGACAGATTGGAACCAGGCTTTTTTAGCATTTTCAGATGGAGAAACCAAATGGAAGTCCTTAGTCAGAGGACATGCAAACACGTAATGGTTCGCATCCCCAACAGAACCACAAAGACAATTGGGAGTAGCTTTTATTTTGAAGCGATGCAAAAAAGAAACAAATGGACGCTGGTTTGTTAAGAATTGGGTAACGCAGCGTTTCTCAAACTGTGGGACGCGCCCCCCTCGAGGGGCGTGATAACTCTTTGAGGGGGGGGGCGTGAGCATATTGAAAAGTAGAAAACAAAATATTATTTAAAAAAGATTAATTTACTGAAAGTAAATAAACAAAATACATTCTGACATAATAAAAAATAAAATACACATTCAAACTGATATAATACACTTATAAATGCATCAGTGCTACACAATGTATCTTATACTTAATTTAACATTACCAAGTTAAGAACAATTTTAATAATTACCATGTCCCGTGGGATTATCGCATATACAAAATAAATTATATACAAAAACTAACACTTATCTGGTTAATTTTTACGGTTTATGATTAATCCCTTAACTGCCGATTAAAAGTTACGCGATTCGCTTTCCAATGCCAACCGTTTTCCACGAAGTCGCATGTATGTGTTGTATTGGGGGGGGGGGAGGAATACAGAAACAAATATTATGAAATAAGTAAATCCTTCACAAACATTGTCAAGGTCCTTTTATTGCCTTTCAAAGTCTTCAGAATAAGTTTAGGGATAGCAGTGCGCAGGAAATATCGTACTTTGGAAAGACGTATATATACGTCCGGGGAAATTAATGCTTTGGCTGACAGACGTTTATATACGCCGGTGCCACTTCACAGATTAAAGTCATGTCGTGTTTTTTGCGTCAAAGTTTAGTATTATTGAATTTAATATATTGGTATTGTGTATAAGGTAGGGGGGGGGGCGAAGAAAATTATGATGGAATATTGGGTCGTAAATGTTGAAACTGAGAAGCATTGGGGTAACGTGACTGGAATGGGGATTGATATCTGGACAGGGTTTGGGAAAGAAGGATTTGACTCGTAAGCCAGTAGAAGAGTTTGACCACCAACTATCCCAGTCTTCAAATAATTTATTTTGAAGGATCTTGATGACATAACAGCGAGGGGTGGGGACACTCACCTCTACACCATAAGTAGTAGCGACTTTAGCAATACGATCTGCAATTTCATTAAAAAAGTTATTATTATTAGCCTTAAACCCAGAAAATATTATAAAAGTTGCGGTACATAGAGAGTTTATTCTTAGCATAGCATTCTAAAAGAAGACGAGGGCTATGGTAACAGACCTCGTACTTTGGTACCATGGTTAAGTGACGAGGATGTCACCTGCTCTAGTATCCCACTATTTTAACTTCCACGCCTCGCCAGAGTCAGGGCTCTGAGCCATGACAGATTTAATGTGTTTTAGCCCCTCTAAACGGAAAGTTTTCAGTGGCTCTTGGGTTCGAACCAACCACAAGATGAGAATGAGACTACCGCAGCCACAGAAAAATACAATACAGAAGTGTAATGACAGGGTATAAAAAGATAACTATTGGTACACATCTAAAAATAAGGAAAAGAAATTTTGCAACCTACAGTGACATTACTTAGAAATTTACAATCTCGTTTGATTTTTGAAGATATTTTGAATCATATATTAAATAAATACTTTATTTTGAGAAAACACAATCTACACCTCTGTTTAACATTTAACATCTTTTTAAAAACTTTTTTTTAAAGATCATTTTAGAATTGTCCCTCTCTCCGGGCTAGATTCGCTGTCTCACGACGAATTTAAACGCTGAAAACTTTCAATAAAAATTGTATTTTAAAGAAATTCTATTAACAATATTGGGCAATAGTCGATCGATTTATTGCTTCAACTTCCAAAATTAAAGAAACGTTCGGAAAGAATCTTTCCATTTCAATGGGGCTGTGGCTGATCATTGAAGACAAGAATATACTTCCAGCTGGTATCACATTTTAGTGCGGTACCACATAGGAGGATATTGATTGCCACAGTGTAATTTTGACATCCAGTTTCTTAACCAGAGGGAGGCACCTTAGCTTTGATGATGCGAAAGTGAACTAGGGAATTAATTTTGCCGAGAGCTCCCAAGCCTAATAGGCTTTCTAGACATCTTTAACATGAGGCATAATCATGAGACTTGGACGCTGTCGATTTTTTTGCATCATGAAAATCCACCAAGTTGTGCCAAGGTCGAACCCACAAACTTGGAAGTACAAATCCAGCGACAAAGCAACTACACCCCTCTGTCAGCACGTTCCGAAAATAAATCTCGTCATTTAAAGGGAAGGTGATGCATCAGGTAAGAAAAAAAATCGCCATAGAAAACCACATCCATTGCGGTTTAGCGACGAAGAAAGCGTTAGCGAAGGAGAAACAACGCATGCGCTGAGCGACGAGGAAGAAAGAGTAGAAGCAGACCGGCGTTACCAAGAATTTTAGAGTACAAATCAAGATGGCTGGCAGAAGAGGGCTGACAAAGTGGTTGCTAATGTATGTGCATGCGGTCATCCTGTATGAATGGGCACGTTAGGCTAGTGCGTTCGTCCTTCATGAACGCCTACACACATTATATGGTGAAGAGGTCACGTGTAGTCAAAGGGTCGGTCATTGATGTTGCATGTTCAGAGGAAGAAGATAGACTGCGGAAGAGGAAAATTAAAGGGAAAAACACATCTCCAAATCCACGAAGAAACATCGCCCCATTGGACCTTCCCCTGTTCCTTACATTGAAAGTCGTACTTTCAGGACATACAAGGTTTGCTTAAAATATATACAACCTTAGACTAGATAAAATATCTTAGTTACTTTTAGGGAAGAGCATCCGAATCAAATTCAAAGTAGACCTGGTGGAAACACTTCTGGACGGCCTTTTTTTTTGGAATGGTGTTCTTCAATCGCATTTTTATTTCGGGAGCCGCCAGAAATTGCAAGAAGCTAGGTTCAGGGACTATAGTGTCTAGTAGGTCCTGCGCAATAGCAGGACAAAGTACTTTCTGTTCCCCCGACTGAAGTTTGGGAGCAAATTTCACAGGCGCTCTTAGCATAATCACACAAAATTGGTTGTGGAGAGCCTGTACTGATTTCAACTTGTTCAGCTGTTTCTTACTGTTAAACGACCCTCTTTCACTATCAATTTTCCACCTTTTAAAATACGGCTACATTCCGATTAATTTGTGGTCTCCCAGAACTTTCATCACTCTCTCTTGCCGTGCTACCACTTTTGAGTCGGTTAAACCTTTCCTTAATTCGTGTGACCCCCTTATCATCATTTCAAAAAAACACTTGCTGAATCTTATGAATTGTTCCACTTTGAAAATAACCAAGTCTTCGACAAAATTAATTTGATGCAGAACCCCTGCTAAAGTCATTCAGCCATCTTCTGAGAAATAAAAATTCGACGACCACATATAAAAGCCTCGCACTTGACCAGGGATGTCTTAAGACATCTTGAGGCCATGGGTTCCTAAAGAAAAGTAATCCCCTCTTATGACCCCCTAACATTAGATAGCATAAAGAATATATTGTAAGATCTTGCACAAATGTTTATCTGAAATCAGGGGCAGGATTCTAGGGACGCCTAGTAGTAAGATCCAGCTTGAAGGGGCCCAAAGCTGACTTTCCAGGGGGACCAGTATTATTCGTTAAGCCATTGTCTGAAACAAATAAATGTGCATGACTCCCAATCGCACAAACAGGCTCGACCGAGTACAGCCTTTCTATTAAGTAATGATGGTTTACAGTGGTAAGCCTAGTGAGTGAGTGAGTGAGTGTTGGGTTTTATGGCGCAAGAGCCAATTTTGGCTATGCTGCGCCAAACATTTGTTAAAATATTAAAATATAGGACGAAATATCTAAAAATACTGAAGACGCAGTTTCAAAGAAAGTTAATATTTCAAATCAAATAAAAATTGGTTTCCGACGATTAAAAGTAGAACAATTTTTGGTGAGCGGTTTCCCCCCATCACACAAGTCAGACAGGATCTTAAAATAACAGACATCTTAAAAACAGATAAATGAAAAGTGTGTAAAGAAAAGTTTAAAATAACAATCTAGATTTTATTAAAAAATTTTATATCGTTTCTGAATCGGTGGAATGGGGGATTCCCCACCAAATTCATTAAGTATAATTGAGAAAAAGTTAGTTTCTTCTTTTAGTAGGTGTTAAAAGCAAATCTCCTTTGTAATACGTTTTCCCGTCTCTTACTGTATAATTAGGATTTGGTACATATTCCTCCTCCTCTTCCCCCCCTCCACGTCGTACATAATCATGTCTTCCTCATATGTATTATATTCAACTGGAGCGGGCTTTCTAGGTTTATGCGGAGTCATCTTGATTTCTATATTGGGTTTTTTATTGTTTTTACGTGGACGCTTTCTGTTACGAGGTTTTGAAGCCTGAGTTGTGGAAGGTATGGTATTGGATGTAGTCGTATCAGTTGTAAGAACAGGACTTGCTTCAATTGTTAAAGGTGTAAACATTGATACTGTGGATGAAGAAGGTGCTTTACTGGATGAGGCACATGCAACTGAGGTAGATAGACTAGTAGATGTGGCAGGAGAGACTGTAGAAATGGGGCATGTCGAAGGAGAAGGTGTTTGTTTGGATGAGGATAATGCGAGACGGATTCAAGAACACTATTGGACGTGGAGGGAGCATTAGTAAACAAAGGAATAGGTGGCTGAGAATCTGATACGGATGCAATATTAACGGAAGATGAGGATGGTATGAGTTGTGCTTCAGTTGAGGTACATGATTTGTTAACTGTAGTAATTCTGGATGGCATTTGTTTTGGAACGGATATTGTAGGTTGTAACAATTTTAATGGTGGGCAAACTATTTTTGTAATATTTTCATCTGTTTGTGAGGAACTGCTTACCGTTAATGGTTTAGCAGCCTGAGCGTAAGTTTGAGATGGTTGTGGGGCGATTAATTTTCGGGCTTCTACATATGATATATTTTTATTAGTTTTAATAGTTTGGATTTCTTTTTCGATTTTCCATTTAGGGCACAGTTTTGAGTCGGACAAATGAGGCTGTGAACAATTAACGCATTTCTGCTCCAGACTGCAATCTGTGGAAGGATGTCCAACAGTTGCACATCTAGAGCACGTCAATTGCCCACGGCAGGAAGTTTGAGAATGTCCGAACCTCTGGCATTTAAAGCAGTGCCGAGGACTCTGAATGTATGGACGGATTTTACAGTTTAAATAACGAGCTTTTATTGTATTTGGTAGTTTCGGGCTATTGAATGTTAATATTAAATGTTTCGTAGGAATTATTGCAGCATCTTTTTTAATTGTGATTTTCCTGACCTGAATTACACCCTGATTGGAGAATCCATCGAGGATTTCCGAATCGGGGGTGGTTGTTCAATAGGTCAGTTTCAGATATGACACCTCGGAGAGTGTTCAGAGATTTATGAGGACTTATTGATACGGGTAAATCTAGAAAAGTTTTCGCGAGAAGAAAAGATTTGGTTTGTACGGCAGAGAGTGTTTCAATTAATAGATCACGGATCGCAGTCTTTTTAATAGATTTAGGTTCACCACCTGTTCCTACAATAGCTTTATGAATAGCAAAAGGTGATTTAGTCGACATTCCGTTGTTCGGTATAGAAATTAGTAAAACTCTCGTATGAACAGAAGTCTGATCAATGGTTAGGGTTTGTTAAATAAGGCATTTACCCGGGCCATTCTGAATTGGATCCATAAGCGTAGAAAAACCTTTATTCTGGCGTGCCTCCACCCACCACGGAGTCCAACAAGGGAGGCAGTTTGCCGGTCATCTGGCAATAGCCAGGCACGGCGCTTACCTGGAGTACACCCAGAATATAGTGCTACAGCATCAGGGCGAGGATCCAACGGGTAAACCCGCCACCCCTTTTCTGAAGCACTAACCCTGCAGCAATGTCTCCGAAGAGACTCATCACCAGCCGATTGACAGGAGCGGGCTCAATCCTGCCTCCCGTCTACAGCGAAGCGTGGGCCAAAGGAAACGCAAAGGTATCCCCAGAACACCATTTTCCTCCTTACGGGACGCCGCACACGGCAAACATGCGGGTTGACAAACAACGTTGTTAGTAAAACACAAATATCAAAAATACTAAAAATATCAAAAATACAGAAAGCCAAACAACAAATAAAACCAAATGAATACTTTACAAAATGAAACTAAACTGTGTTAGTAACAATATGAATTACATAATTCAATGAAAAATAAAAAAAATTTTTAATACTACTCACGTGTATATAAAAATTATTTATCTGTGGTCTAGATGGGAAGAGAAAGAAAGAATCAATTGAATGACAAGAAAGAGGGTCGAAAATAGAGAAGGATCACTAGGGCTTCCCAGGGACGTGACACCCGTGTTTACCAAAAACAGTAAACCCCTTAGGTAAAGGAAAAGATCACTATAGGGCACCTCGGGATTGCGACACCCGTACTCACCTAAAGAAGGTGAGCCCCCTGAGGGGAGTGGTAAGCCTAGGCCTAGACGTGGATGACTTAACTCACCCGCGCAACAGCCCACGAGGGCCAACGCCTACTGTGCCCAACTTAGTATACGTGAGCTGCGGCCTTGAGGGGCATGAGAAGATGATCCGGTCAGGTGGTAAGTCTGATGCGAAACTGCAGTGTTAAGTTTCAAATCAAGATTGATATTCTTTTATCGACCCACTGAGGGGATGAAAGGCTGAGACAACTTTACTCAGCCCGGGTTTTGAACCTCGGACCTGTGGCGTGAAAGAGACCTGAACGACAGTCAACAAAAATAATTCCAACTGACAACAGCACCAATTATACGGATCATGATCTTATTGAAGCATAGTCAAGAGCGAGATGAGGTCCCCTCCAAGGTCAAAGCCATGGACCAAATAGTATCATCAGATATAAATCATACGATGAACTAATAAACAGAGGCGTGACTTAAATAACTTTTTGAAACTAATCAAAGTGTATGGTAGTTTAAAAATAGAAATAAAATGTTTTTGAAGAGATAAAATTAATTTGACATATATTTAAAAATGAATTTATACTTGTATTCAAGGCAATATGGATAGAGCTCCTTAAAATTATTAACTTTTAATGCATTGTTATATATTACATTTGCACTTTCTGCGCCATAATTAAAGTTAACTATGAATCTCATAATCCTACATCAAAGAACATAGGTTTCCATACGGACGGTTTCTATACCATTCATGTTTGTGAAAAATGTGCTTGGTAAACTATTGAATTTAAGTTTATTTATTGTGTGTCTCGTTTTGATGCCTTGGCCATTTTAAAATTAACATTTTATCTGGGTAATACTATAAGCAGGTTAAGTCGTTTTGAAACTTATTTTTCTTCTGCGATTTTTCTTGCACTATTATGTTTAAATTTTCTGCTGAAGGTGAAGGTTGGAATCCAATAATAAAAGCTTCAACCTACTTCACCGCCCTAAATTGGTTACAGCTTTAGAAAACATGATAATTGTCCCTTTTGATCAATTTACATTTATATATATATACCACACACAAATAGTTATAATCCTAAATATAATCAGTTAAAAGAGTAAGAAAAGTTAGCCACAGTGATACAATAGCAAACTCTTGGCCATACGAACCAAAATTGCAGGTTTAAACAAAGTTTTCTGACAAGTCAACCTTCACCTGTAATCTGCCTACACTCTGAGCCATAGGGAAAGGAAAATATATTAAGAGAAATGTAACTATTATACTAAATAAAATACACAATACTATTAATATAATGATAAAATTTTAATATACTACGAGTACTTACTAGAATAGAATTAATATATATATATATAGTTATAAAACCTAAGTCAGGTGTAGTTATAAACCTGACCCAAACTTCTTACTAGTCAAGATAGTAAAAAGTATTAGCCACAGTAGTACAATAGCAAACTCCTGGCCGTAGGAAACAAGATTGCAGGTTTAAACCAAGTTTTGCGGCCAGCCAACCGTCAACTGTATTTGCTAATATTCTGGGCATTATGGAAAGTAAGGAATATCAAGAGAAATTTATTGCAAATAAAAACATAATCTATTAATATAAAACGATAAAATTATAACCTATATATATATATGCTCAATCTTAGCTTTTTCTGTCGGCAAAATGTCTTCCCCTCAGGGGGCTCACCTTCTTTAGGTGAGTACGGGTGTCACAATCCCGAGGTACCCTAGTGATCTTTTCCTTTTCCCAAGGGGTTTACTGTCTTTGGTAAACTCGGGTGTCACGAACCCGGGGTACCCTAGTGATCCTTTTCTATTTTCGACCCTCTTGTCATTCAATTTTCCCTTTTCTTCTTTTCCCGTCTAGACTACAGACAATTTTTCGAAATTTACATATACAAAATTATCGATTCATTTTTTATTAGATTACTCACAATATTCATTATTAATACTATATTTTTCGTTTTATATTGCGTTCAATTCGTTTAATATTTTTTGATGATTTATTTTGATGTTCGCATTATTTCTTTGTTTTCTTACTAACAACGTTGGTTTTCCGACCCGCATGTTTGCCGTGTGCGGCGTCCCGTAAGGAGGAAAATGGTGTCCTGGGGATACCTTTTGCGTTCCCTTTGGCCCACGCTTCGCTGTAGACGGGTGGCGGGAGTGAGCCCGCTCCTGTCAATCGGCTGGTGACGAGTCTTTTCGGAGACATTGCTGTAGGGTTAGTGCTGCAGATAAGTTGTGGTGGGTTTACCCGTTGGATCCTCGCCCTGATGCTGTAGCACTATATTCTGGGTGTACTCCAGGTAAGCGCCGTGCCTGATGTTTGCCAGTTGACCGGCACACTGCCTCCCTTGTTGGACTCCGTGGTGGGTGGAGGCACGCCAGAATGAAGTTTGTTTCGCATTTATGGATCCTAATATGCTGTGCCCGGGTAAAGGCCTCGTATTACCCAACTCAAACATTGACGATATTGCTAAACATGCACGATTTTTGATTTTAACTTTACCTAATAATGAAATGTCACGCAAATCTCCGTTTGCCATACAAAAGGCTCTTCACGGAATAGGTGGAAATCCAAAATCTGTTCGAAAATTGCGTTCTGGTGATTTGTTAATAGAAACTTCATCCTCACTGCAAGCGAAATCTTTTTTGTTAGCCAAAACATTTCTAGATTCAACTTTATCAGTCAGCCCCCACAAATCTTTAAATTCCTGTCGAGGTGTCATTTCTGAAACTGACTTGATGACCACCCCTGAAGCAGAAATCCTTGAGGGATTTTCTGATCAGGGTGTTATCCAGGTCAGGAGAAATACAATTAAAAAAGATAGTACAATTATTCCTACAAAACATTTAATATTAACATTCAATTGCCCGAAACTACCAAATACAATAAAAGCTGGTTATTTAAACTGTAAAATCCGTCCATACATTCCGAATCCTCTGCGCTGTTTCAAGTGTCAGAGGTTCGGACATTCACAAACTTCCTGCCGTGGCCAACTAAGGTGCTCTAGGTGTGCATCTGTAGGGCATTCCTCTACAGATTGCACTCTAGAGCCTAAATGTATTAATTGCTCTCAACCCCATACAGCTGATTCCAAATTCTGCCTAAGTGGAAAACCGAAAAACAAATTCAGGAAATCAAAACAAATAATAACGTATCTTACCCAGAAGCCCGAAAATTAATAGCCCCACAACCATCTCAAACCTACGCTCAG
Source organism: Trichonephila clavata (assembly GCA_019973975.1). Lineage (NCBI taxonomy): Eukaryota > Metazoa > Arthropoda > Arachnida > Araneae > Nephilidae > Trichonephila > Trichonephila clavata. Next base: position 26,217 of record BMAO01035672.1, on the reverse strand, counting down.
GCTGCTAAAACAATAATTGTTAACAATTCCTCACAAACAGATGAAAATATTACCAAAATAGTTTGCCCACCATTAAAATTGCTAAAACCAATAAAATCCATTCCGAAGCCAACTATATCTTCCTCAGTCCCTGCAGTTACCAAAACATCTACGTTAACTCAGGTACATCTCGTACCATCCACATCTTTTGTTACTATTACATCCTCATCAGATTCTCAGCCACCTATTCCTATGATTACTACTGCTCCCTCCACGTCCAATAGTCTTTTGCATTCTGTTGCATTACCTTCATCCCACCAAACTATATCTGCTTCCTCATCCAACTCCCGTACTCAACTCCCTTCTGCAGGTATAATACAATATTCAAAAAGTAAACATACAAAATCTCGAGCAAGAACAAAAAAGCTACTACAAAAAATAAACGAAAAAGCTATGTATATAAAAATGGCACCACACATACCGGTAAAGAGTTCTCCAGTGCAGACTTCCGAAGAAGAAGAAGAAAATGACATGCTCATATATGATGTTGAAGCAGAAGAAGCAGAAGTTATGGAAAAAAAATATTTAACTCCGACCAAGCACCGGAAAAGGGCGCGATTGAATCATACTTATCGGACTTGGTGGGGGTAATCCCCACCAAAAACTTGTTATTAGCAATTTTTTTGAATATAAAATATTGATTTTTTTTTCCTGAAATGTTTTAAACTTGTCTGACTTGGTGGGGTGTGCCCCACCAAAATCTAATTTTTGTTTATTTGTGTGAGCTTTTAACTATATTTGAGTATTTTTAATGGATCTTTAATATTTTAACAATTGTTTGGCGCAGCTTAGCCGAAATCGGCTCTTGCGCCATTAAACCCTATATTCACTCACTCACTCACTCGGCAAAATGTCTTAATGATGTAAATTACCATAAAATACGGCGTATAACGTGCATCGATGCATGATGCGCGCCCATGCTTCCAAACTGCAATTTTTAATTTTTAGGAACATTCGCCGTATAACGCACACCCTCTTTTTTTTTTATGAAGAAACCTGAAATGTACGAGATCAATGCTCTTATGTTTTGAAGTCATTTATTCGAGGTAATGTTCCAAGCTTTAAAAAAAATGTATACTTGTTGTTCTTCAACCCTTTAAGTTCACGAGGAATGTCATTTCTCTTAAATAAAAAGTATTTCGATCCTCGTAGAAATCCTATTTTCTTTTATGCTTATCATTTTGTTATTTTTTAAGCTTTCATTTTTATAACCTGCATATAATGCACACCCTTAAATTTGGATCTTATTGTTTCTGTTAAAAGTGAGCGTTATTCGCGGGATTTTACGGTAATAATTTATATATTTTTTAAAGCTCTAATGCTGCAACATTCAAACACGTGTACTCTTGAAAATTGATTTTGAAATTCCAAATGTATATATATACACAAACAATGCATCATTAACCATCCACCACTAATCGATTTATGTATCAATTATAAGACTGTATAAATCAATTCGAATGCTTAATGTTGATTCGAAGCAGCCTGCTTTCTTCGGAGGATAAAGATAAAAATTTTTTATTACAACATGCCTTAAAATTTGCGTAAGAATAATACTGCGATCATTAAAATGAAAGGATGCAATCTTATTATTTTTAATTAGACTCAAGAAATTTAAAAGCGTACTTTTGACATTACATTTTAATTACAGCTCAATCTCTCAACTGCAGCGTTTCTCAAACTGTAGGGCCCCCATCCGTAGGGGAGTGTGATAACTGTAAGAGGGGTGAAAGATTATTTAATAAAATCATTAATTTATGAAAAAGTAAACAAACAAAATACATTCTGATTTAATAAAAAATGAAATACGCATTTATATAGATATAATTAATGTGTCAGAGAGAGAGAGAGTGCTGCACAATGTATTTATAATTAATTTAATAGTACAAAGTTAAGAAAAAGTTTAATAATTACCAGTAACAAAATGGGCTTGTCATATATAAAATTATATACAAAAATTAACACTTTCTTAATAATTTGTACTGTTTATAATTAATTCCTTAAATGGTGATTTAAAGTTACGCAATTCGCTCCCCAGTGCCACGTAGTCATGTTTATATGATATACTTGGGTGGGAGGAGAAATACATAAGCATATCCTATGAAATAAGCAAATCCTTCACAAACACTGCCGAGGTCCTTTTATTGCATTCCAAAGCCTTTCGAATAATTTTATGGATAGCAGCGCACAGAAAATATCGTACTTCGGTAAGACGATTATATACGTCCTTGTCATTTATCGTTTTGGTTAGGAAGACGTTTATATACGTCGGTGGCAAGTAAGAGGTCGAAGTCGTGTTGTAGCTTCAGCGTCAAACGATAATTATTGAATTCAATACATTGTTATTGTACGAAGGCTGTTTTTTAAGTACGGATATTCAAAGTTTGAGAAGCACTGTTCAACTGAATTGTATTCCATTTTACAATTCCGAATGATGTAAAGCAGGAGTAGGCAAATATCAGCCTACGGGCTACTTGGGACCCAAAAAGATATTTTTTGCATGCTGACAAGACAGTAAGAAAACCAAAAAGACAGAATGTTCTCTATGTTTGGGTCGACATATTCTTGAGAGCAAATTTTTTCTCGCCTGAAGAGTCATTGTAGATGCAGGCTGGCTAACTTTCAGGTCGTGATGTGGTAGAGTACGTTTGTCACATTAAACTGTACTTAAAACTAAATATGCTTTCAGCTGTAGATGATATAAAATTAGCGCAATAAATAAATCGCATAAAACGGCCAGTATTTCATTCAACTTATATTTATTGATTTTTACGTGGTACAATTTATTACTTTTTCTCAGATGTAAGCTTAGCCGAAATCGGCTCTTGCGCCATAAAACCCTACATTCACTCACTCACTCACTCAGATGTAAAGTTAACTAATGCATGCAAAAACTTTTTAAAGGAGATGCACCCCTCCAGTATTTTCCGCTTCCAAAGTGTGTTCCTCGATCCACAACAATTGATGCCCCTGATGTAGGTTGATTCTATACCACCTTTTAATAACCATTCTTAAAATTAAAAAAAATATTTTTTTTTTTAAGAGAAATTCTGATAAAAAAAATTCTTCAATGTTAGTCTGATGTATATTTGGCTCCTTTAAAAATCATTCTAATTGTATCATTTTTGAAAACCGTTTACCGAATTTTAAAGACTTTCTGCTATAATTCCGTTTCATTATTTCTGTTTTTTCTGAAAAAATATATTCCACGATGTATTTCGAATGTTTTTTAAAGTTTTATTAACTTCAGAAAGAAGTTTAAGATAGTAGATATTATTGAAAAAGGAATTGTTACTGAAAATCAAAAATTTCCCGGATTACAATGTTATTGGAATTTCATACAATCTCGGTGTACCTAACGCATATAAAGGTAAATAATTTTTAGAGTCAAAAGCAAAGAAAGTACTTGAATATGGCACGAGAAATGTGTATTTTAAAGTAAAAAACCTAGAGCTAAAGCCAAATGAAACAGAGTAAAAAGAATAAGTAGTATTCATTTTTTCTTATGAAACTGGATTAACGAAATAAATATTTATAATACTAAAAATATAACATGCAAATATTTTTTGGAAAGTATCATCAAATTTCCATCATTGTTTAAAAATATCTTTCTAACAGTATAATTTATATCGGATATATCTTGTAAAACATTTCCACAACATTATATTTTCCTCCTTGCCTGCTAGACAGCGCTCTCTAGTACCTTGACGTTTAGATGCACATTTTATTTTTCCTTTTGACACTGACTCAGACGTCTGTTCACTAGTGTTTCTTTTCGCTTTCTAAAGTTTGTAAAACTCTATTTTTATTGTATATTTTTACTTTTTCTAGCCAATATGGCATTGTCGTTGGATTGCAACGAAATTGATACTGAATCAGAACATTTGCCGGAAGCCGATGGATGCGACATCTACTCTAATACAGATTTATCTATTTGGGATGAAGAAGATGAACATGGTACAAAAGTGAGATAATACACTTATGTAACGCATGTGGAAAAGTTTCTTCTTCTAATAGACCTTTCAAGCAAAATTCCAGAAACATTTGTAATTTTAATTCTAATTTTAATATTTTTTTTTCAAATCTTTGCAACTTAGACATTTTGTAATTTAACTGTTATAATTTTACACAATCCCAATAAAAGAAAATCTACCATTTAATGATTCATGTGCGGATACATGTAAATACGCCACATATACATATGAGGTTATTATGGGATTTTGCCGTATACAGTAGAACGTCATTTATCCGAACGTTTATTATCCGAACGAAAGTCCGGAAACGTTTTCGAACAATGCAACGCTAAACATTTGTTTCCTGTGAAGCCAAAAGTGATGGGAAAACCCAAGGTGAGGGATATTTGGGGAATTTCTGTTGTTTGATTTGGTAATCATCTGCGCGGAGTTTTAGGTCAGTTTGTGAGGGGGTGTATACGTGCTCTTGTGTTGAGTGAGTGAGTGAGTGAATGTAGGGTTTTATGGCGCAAGAGCCGATTTCGGCTAAGCTGCGCCAATCAATCGTTAAAATATTAAAAATCATTAAAAATACTCGAATATAAAAGTTCACATAAAATAAGCAGCAAACAGATTTTGGTGGGGGATGCCCACCAAGTCAAATAGGGTTAAAATTATTCAGAGGAGAAAAAAATTTTTATATATAGGTAAAAGTTTTAATATAACAAGATTTTGGTAGGGATTAACCCCACCAAGTCCGATAAGTATGATTCATATAATTTTAATTTCTGTGTTTCGTCGGGGTTAATAATTTCCTTTCAGTTTTTTCTTCCCGCTTTCTTGGAGTAATAACGTGCAAAAATCCCTGCTGTCTCCAGGTCTCATTTTTCCAGTACTCTTCCGACAAGAATTTTATTGTTTCCTTTTTCGGTGTTTCCACCTCTTCTTCTACGTCATACATAATCATGTCCTCATCTGAAGTGTCTTGAATAGGTGAGCTTTTTTTCGGTTTATGGGGTGCCATTTTAATCTCTATTTTTGGTTTTTCAGTGTTAGATATGTTTTTGGAAGGACGCCTTTTTGTACGACGTTTTGAAGCCTAAGATACAGAAGTTCTATCTGTTGATGCTAAGCTATTGGATTCGGAAGTAGTAACTATGGTACTAGATGTTGTACAGAGAGAGAGAGAGGTGTGAGTTTCAACAACAACAGAAATGGGATGAATAGTTGATTTCGAAGAGGATTCAATAGGTGAAAACATATTATCGGTAGTGGAAAGTACGTTATTAGATAGAGGAATAGGTGGCTGAGATTCTGACACTGCAGTGGCTATTGAAGAGATTGATTGCAAGAGGTGTGCTTGGGTTGAAGATGATGTGGAAACAGCAGGAGTGGATGTTGGTATATCTGGTTTTGGGAGGGATGAAATTGGTTTAAGTAAATTTAAAGGTGGGCATTTTATTTTTGTTATATTTTCATCGGTTTGTGTAGAATTATTTATAGTAGAGGGTTTGGCAACTTGAGCATAAGTTTGAGATAATTGTGGAACTATTAATTTACGTGCTTCTGGATATGAAATATTTTTATTTGTTTTGATTTCCTGTATCTCTGTTTCTCTATTTTCCATTTAGGACATAATTTAGAATCCGATGAATGGGGCTGTGAGCAGTTTATACATTTCGGCTCTAGATTGCAATCTGAGGAAGCATGTCCAACAGATGCACATCTAGAGCACGTCAGTTGTCCACAGCAGGAAGTTTGTGAATGTCCGAACCTCTGACACTTAAAACAGCGCAGAGGATTCAGAATATACGGACGTATTTTGCAGTTACGGTATCCAGCTGTTATAGAACCAGGAAGATTAGGGCTATTGAAAGTTAAAATCAAGTGTTTCGTAGGAATAATTGTTGCATCTTTTTTAATTGTAATTCTTCTGACCTGAATTACACCCTGGTCAGAAAATCCATCAAGGATTTCTGCTTCAGGGGTGGTCAACAGGTCAGGTTCAGAAATGACACCGCGGCTGGAATTTAGGGATTTGTGAGGACTCACTGTCAAAGGGGATTCTAAAAAGGTTGTTGCCAACAAAAAAGATTTTGTTTGCAAAGCAGAGGAAGTTTCAACCAGTAAGTCACCAGAACGTAATTTTTTCACGGATTTAGGTTCTCCACCTATTCCTTGAATAGCTTTCTGGATTGCAAAAGGAGATTTTCTAGACATTTCGTTATTTGGTAAAGATAAAATTAAAAATCTAGTGTAGGTAGAAATTTTGTCAACGTTAAGAGTGGGTAAAATAAGGCCTTTACCCGGGCCATTCTGAATTGGATCCATAAGCGTAGAAAAACCTTCATTCTGGCGTGCCTCCACCCACCACGGAGTCCAACAAGGGAGGCAGTTTGCCGGTCATCTGGCAATTGCCAGGCACGGCGCTTACCTGGAGTACACCCAGAATATAGTGCTACAGCATCAGGGCGAGGATCCAACGGGTAAACCCGCCACCCCTTATCTGCAGCACTAACCCTACAGCAATGTCTCCGAAGAGACTCATCACCAGCCGATTGACAGGAGCGGGCTCACTCCTGCCACCCGTCTACATCGAAGCGTGGGCCAAAGGGTACGCAAAAGGTATCCCCAGGACACCATTTTCCTCCTTACGAGACGCCGCACACGGCAAACATGTGGGTCGGAAAACCAACGGTGTTAGTCGAAAACGAATATCAACATAAGCAAAATAATTAATGAAACTGAAGAAAAAAGACACTAAATTAACGCAATACAAAATAAAAACAAAAATATGTTATTAATGGATAAGTAATCAAATTAAATAAATATATAACGCACACATTTACACATACAAGTAAATTTAATATTTTTTAAGCTGTGATCTAGACGTGAAGAGAAGTAAAGGAAAAATTGAATGACAGAAAAAGGGTCTAAAATAGAGAAGGATCACTAGGGACCACCGGGGTCGTGACACCCGTGTTTACCAAAGACAGTAAACCCCTTGGTTAAAGGAAAAGATCACTATGGTACCTCGGGATTGTGACACCCGTACTCACCTAAAGAAGGTGAGCCCCCTGAGGGGGCTCTTGTGTTGAGTTTTGTTGATGTAGAAACCTGGATAGCATGCGAGGCAGAAGACTGTTGATTTCAAATGTTAAATAATGACGAGATAGTGCCTTCCGTGCAAGAATAATCCGGCCCTGTCAACGATGAAACGAATGAAGAAGAGGACAACAACAGCAACAACGAAAGTAGCAAGGGTCCATCCAATGCTAACGCGTTTTTTGCGTTAGAGACAGCTATGGAGTGGTACGAACAACTATCAGAGTACTGTGTTACTCAACTACTGCTGCTGAAGTGAGTCAGAGACCTTGCAGTGGTAAAACGAAGGTGTACAATGGTACAACGAAAAAAAGTGATTATTTTCCGCAATCAAGGTAAAATTTCAACGTTTTGCATCTATTTGGCTTTTTCTTCGAGCCGTTTCCCTCATGTGATGATTTTCCAGTATCATATACTGCATGGATCGCATTAGATTTTCGGTTATCTGAACAATCGCGTGTCCGAATGGTGTCCGGTCCCAATTGATTTACATAAACGAAATTCTACTGTACATAGCTTATATCCACTAGTGGTTGCATGGAACTCAAGTGGTTTAAAGCAAAACAGCACTGAAACTTTTTTTTTCTAGAAATTGTAAGTCTTAAAATAATAGAACTGAAAAGAGTTGAGAGAAGTTTAATACTTACGATCCACGGATACTTATACAGCGGTTTGACAGTTTTTCCATTTACTACTCTGCCACCTTTATCAGAAAGGATTACTCCGCATTCTGGAAATATAATTTATATATACAAAGTAAAAACATATCTTAAGGCAATATGGTACCATCTTCGCAATTTTTTTTAAATATTTGATATTTGGTTTTAATTGCATTTTATAAAGGCTAATGTTTAATAATAATTCCATACGAAACATTTTAAATTTGTTGCAAACTTTTTGTAAAATTTAAGTTTTTTAAACTTTTTTGACATTTTTTAAAATTCTTAAGGTTTTTTTAAAAGTTTCTTTTCTTTCAAAATTTTATTTACAAGAACCTCATAATAAACTACATAAAACTGTGCATGGGTTTATTTCTGCTGCTGCTCTTTAAACTTTTATTAATTTTTTTATAGTTAAACTTCCAAAAATTCTCAAAAAAACATTAATTTTGATTTTGAAATTTTTTAGAAAAAGTACTAAGCATGTTAGAGCTAATTCCATGCACAGTTTTACAAAACATACATTTCAGAGCATGTATAAAAATTTCAAATACATACTTCTATTATCAAAAAAACCTTAGGGTTTTAAATAATAGTATGTATACAAAAATTCAACATAGAAAAATATGAGTTTGAAGTTTTCATTCCATGAATAGCATGATATAATATTCATCGAATAGCCTGAAACTTTTATGAAATGTTAAGTAACTTATTTAAAATTGCTTACCATCAAAAATTGCAAAAATATAGAACCATTAAACAGTATACTGCAATAATGAATATATAGAAGAAGACGAATGAAAAATTAGTATTTCATAAAATTTTATCTTAATAATTTAAGGCGTCTTAAGGGTTTTAACCTTTACATTTTACGAATTATCGAGAAAAACATTTTTTTCGCTTTTTCACCCTGGTAACTTTTTTCAATACAATGCTAGCGCCATCTGTTATATAATATGGAAACTAAAATAATTGAATAGTCCTATACTATTTTGGTTTTGCTGTATTAGTCGATTGATTTTTGCTGAAGTTCTTATCGCATTTTTTCTTCTGAACATCTTGATACTAACCACATGACACTTCTCCAAAAACTTTGAAAGTTATTCAAAAAATTCAAAACAGCAATTTAGTAGTATCAGCTTTTAAATGGACACATGCCACGCTCACTTATTCTTGATTTCTGCATACGTTTCATATTTCTACTTTTAATAAGCCCCGTGAAATATTTTAAGCGCTTGGGTGAATCCGAAGGAAGCTTGCAACTCAACACATTCTTTCTGTTGTGTTAATTTTAGCACGCGTTTTTTGAAAACACTTATCTAAATTGAAGATATTTGTAGTTTTATACTAATCATTTGAGTATTCGATTAATTTAATGGATACTCAAAAAAGACCATCGGGCAAACTTCTCAAGAAAAGTAGATTTAGAAGAAATAAACATGTTAAAGTAAGTCATTCATATGTTGCAGAAAGGAAAGATATAGGTAAGGGAATCTCAGGATGCAGAATGTTCTGCTTGCATACATGCCAATGGCCACAATTTCGAACACCCCCTGTTATGCTTTTATGTCATAATTTTTATTTATTATTGTTTTCTTTGTGTAATAAAGTGTTTTACACTACATTTTGTGTTATGGTTTTACTGTCTTTGTGTTTCTTTAGCTCGTTAGGGTTACGTTTCTGCCCATAATTTCATTATGAAATTTTGGCTCCTCAGGATGTTCTCTACTTCCCCTCCAAGTTTATACATGGCATTAAGACACACACATACACATTATATATATATATATATATATATACAGAGCGAGAGAGAGAATCGGACCTTTGTTTTACAAAATTCCTTTTTGCGAATTTTTCTAGTGCACGCATCTTTTGACCAAGTTTCTGAATTCGACCAAGGAAGAGTAGTAGCCTATAGGGATTGCGGATTAAGGAGTGGATCGAGACAGCGCTTTTCCACCCTGGTAACTTTTAATACAATGCTAGCGCCATCTGTTATATAATATGGAAACTAAAATAATTGAATAGTCCTATACTATTTTGGTTTTGCTGTATTAGTCGAGTGATTTTTGCTGAAGTTCTTATCGCATTTTATTTATATTTTGGATAATTTTCACTTTTGATTTCTTGTTAGTTAGACAGAGTACTGAAAATGTAGTAGTGCAATATTTTCCGAAGCATAAAAATCATGAAAATCAGAGTTAAAGCACTTAATGAAAGTTACAAAATCCAATATTTTTGGCTTTTTCAGTCATATTTATTTTTTTATACAATAAATTATTTTTCATTTTCTAAATTAATTGCAGATTAAACTGAGGTTTGGAAGATAATCATGAGATATATTCACAAAAATAAATAATATTTTGGACAACAGATGGCGCTAGCACTGAATTAGAGAAATATTTCAGGGTACAAAAGCGCTGTCTCGATCTACTCCTGCGGATTATCCTTCAGAGATATCGGTTAACGTGTTGGAAGAAACCAAGTAACTGTGATGCGCATCTGTCATCACTGGATGCAGGAGGAACGATGATGACAGCTGATGATGATGGGTGAGTGAGTGATTTTAGGGTTTATTGGCACAGGAGCCGAGGCTAGGTATACTGCGCCAAACGTTCGTTAAAATATTCAAAACGTTTTAAAATATCTAAAAATGCCGAAAAGAACACTGTTTCAAGAGTACAAAGTAAAATTAAAATATTAAAATTCAATTCAAGCAATAAAGGAACATACATTTTGGTGGGGGACGAACCCTGCCACAAAGTCAAGAAAGGTTAAAGCAGAAAAATTCAAAAGTAAAAATCTATATATAAAAAAAAATTCAGCCATTTGCTGGTAATGTAAATTGTAAAAGAGAGAACAATTACTTTGTGCCAGTTTTATATCGAGTAGGTGTAATAATGTGAGAATACGGAGTATCAATATGGTAATAATCCGGTAGAACCAATTCCTTCTGATTATATTCTATCATTTCTTCATCCGAGGTATCCTGTTGGGGTGTACTTTTCCGTGGTTTATGTGGTGCCATTTTTATTTCTATTTTTGCATCGTTTATTTTTTTTAATAATTTTTTTTCTTGCCCGAGATTTTGAATTTTGTTTTGAATCCTGTGTTTTAGATGCAGAAGGGGGTTGAGTACAAGAGATTGATGTGGAAGCGGATGTGATTGAGGATGATTTAATGTGAGTAAACATATTATTGGTGGTGGTAAGTACTGAGTTAGAAATAGGAGTCGGTGGTTGAGTTTCTGACACTGTAGTGGGTATTGAAGAGATTGAGGGCAAGAGGTGTGCTTGGGTTGAAGATGATGTGGAAACAGCAGGAGTGGATGTTGGTATATCAGGTTTTGGGAGGGATGAAATTGGTTTAAGTAAATTTAAAGGTGGGCATTTTATTTTTGTTATATTTTCATCGGTTTGTGTAGAATTATTTATAGTAGAGGGTTTGGTAACTTGAGCATAAGTTTGAGGAAATTGTGGAACTATTAATTTACGTGCTTCTGGATATGAAATATTTTTATTTGTTTTGATTTCCTGTATCTGTTTCTCTATTTTCCATTTAGGACATAATTTAGAATCCGATGAATGGGGCTGTGAGCAGTTTATACATTTCGGCTCTAGATTGCAATCTGAGGAAGCATGTCCAACAGATGCACATCTAGAGCACGTCAGTTGTCCACGGCAGGAAGTTTGTGAATGCCCGAACATCTGGCACTTAAAACAGCGCAGAGGATTCGGAATATACGGACGTATTTTGCAGTTAAGGTATTCAGCTTTTATAGAACCAGGAAGATTAGGGCTATTGAAAGTTAAAATCAAGTGTTTCGTAGGAAAAATTGTTGCATCTTTTTTAATTGTAATTCTTTTGACCTGAATTACACCCTGGTCAGAAAATCCATCAAGGATTTCTGCTTCAGGGGTGGTCAACAGGTCAGGTTCAGAAATGACACCACGGCTGGAGTTAAGGGATTTGTGAGGACTCACTGTCAAAGGGGATTCTAAAAAGGTTGTTGCCAACAAAAAAGATTTTGTTTGCAAACCAGAGGAAGTTTCAACCAGTACGTCACCAGAACGTAATTTTTTCACGGATTTAGGTTCTCCACCTATTCCTTGAATAGCTTTCTGGATTGCAAAAGGAGATTTTCTAGACATTTCGTTATTTGGTAAAGATAAAATTAAAAATCTATTGTAGGTAGAAATTTTGTCAACGTTAAGAGTGAGTAAAATAAGGCCTTTACCCGGGCCATTCTGAATTGGATTCATAAGCGTAGAAAAACCTTCATTCTGGCGTGCCTCCACCCACCACGGAGTCCAACAAGGGAGGCAGTGTGCCGGTCATCTGGCAATTGACAGGCACGGCGCTTACCTGGAGTACACCCAGAATATAGTGCTACAGCATTAGGGTGAGGATCCAACGGGTAAACCAGCCACCCCTTATCTGCAGCACTAACCCTACAGCAATGTCTCCGAAAAGACTCGTCACCAGCCGATTGACAGGAGCGGGCTCACTCCTTCCACCTGTCTACAGCGAAGCGTGGGCCAAAGGGTACGCAAAAGGTATCCCCAGGACACTATTTTCCTCCTTACGGGACTCCGCACACGGCAAACATGCGGGTCGGAAAACCAACGGTATTAGTCGAAAACGAATAAATCAACCTAAGCAAAATATTTATATAAACTGAAGAAAAAAGACACTAAATTAACGCAATACAAAATGTAAACAAAAATAGGTTATTAATGGATAAGTAATCAAATTAAATATATAACACAAGTACATTTACACACACAAGTACATTTAATATTTTTTAAGCTGTGATCTAGACGTGAAAAGAAGTAAAGGAAAAATTGAGTGACAAGAAGGAGGGTCGAAAATAGAAAAAGATCACTAGGGCCCACCGGGGTCGTAAAACCCGTGTTTACCAAAGACAGTAAACCCCTTGGGTAAAGGAAAAGATCACTAGGGTACCTCGGGTACACCCGTACTCACCTAAAGAAGGTGAGCCCCCTGAGGGGGCTGATGATGATGGAACAATGACCATGCTCGTGATGACAGGAGTATTGTGCGCATGGCAGTGATGGAACATGCAGTCACCTCACGAATCATAGTACAACAGATTCAGCCTGTTACGCTTCATTCGGCGCTCGCACAATTCGACGCCGTTTGCAGAAGTGGAATGTCTGCAAGAAGGCCATCCCTTCGTTTAGCCTTGAATGGAAACCCCAGGCATTTGCGCCACCAATGGTGCGATGAACGGCGGGCATGTACAACGTAACGAAACGACATTGTGCTTATCTCGGCACTTCTTGCGCAGGGTGTGTCATACCCACCGTCTAACTTTTTTCAATGTTCCTTCTAAATCTTTTTTGGAAAAGGGATAGTTTCTCGTGTAGCTGACTTTAAGGTCATATCCTTTGAGGGGCCTTAGCTTGTAGGCGAATTCTAAATAAATTTTTGGATATCGCCTCTTCGGGTATGTCATACCCTGTACGGGAATCCCCGCTACAGTTCTGAATGCATGAGCACGTTTTAAATCTACATTATGCTATGTCATATTACTGTAGTTATGATGAAGATATGTGATATTTAAGTAATTTAATAGATACAGTATTTAATAGATATATGTACAACACAGTATTTTCGGATGAAGAAATTCTCTTCGCGGTTATGATGAGGAAAAATAAAATGATGAAGAGTATAACAGCAAATATGATTCTTCCCCTAAAATCGATCCAGGTTTAGAAAAGATAGACACTGTTGAATATAAATGTTTTATATGTGGATACACAAAAACATACAAGAAGAACGTAATTTAAAAGTAGATGTCTGGTACACATCTTATCCACTTTCGGGTGAACTTTTGAAGAAAAAAAAAACTATTGTTGAAACAAGATAGGAGAGAATAAAAAAGAAATTCCAAAATTTTGAAATTTAAAGAATAGAAAAGTTTACTATTATATGTTTAGTTTTAAAAATATTCAGAATAAAAAAAAATTAAAAATCCAGTGAAAACAGCGCATTTACTCACGACACGATTAAAGGAGTGTATAGAAATTGTACTGAATGCCCTTATAAAAAGAACAGAAAAACTAAATTTCCGTGTGAAAAATGTAATAAACATATTGTAAATTTCCTACCTTTCTTCCTTTTTAACCTTTGTACACAAATGTTACGGTAAAAACACAAATGTAAACACTCTTGGGTATGACACACCCTGCGCGAGAACTTTAGGTCGTTTTTTTCACGCGAGCGATGCCGGGTTAATGACGAATTCCGTTTCCTGCCTGCAACATCACGGTGTTCTAAATCGAATCGGGAGACACTAAGATGAGAAGCTACTGAGTTGTTGCGTTATGTATCGCCACAGTGGTCCTGCACCCGGTATCATGGTTCAGAGTGCTGTTTGATTTCATTGCCGCACCCTTCTAGTACGCATTGCCAGTACACTGAACAGCCACCGCTACATCTCTGAGGTGTTGGAGACCATGGTTCTCCCATGTATTCAGCGCTTGCCATCAGCCATATTCGAAAAGGCTGATGTGCTAACACGTGGCATGCAATGTTCAAGAGTTCCTCTTTACCCGTGAGATTGAATTGCTTCATTGGCTTGTTTTTTCTCGCGATCTTTCGCCAATCGAAAAAGTGTGTTCCATGCTTGCAAAATGACCGACGGGGATACACCACCCTCTGCTACACCAGATCTCCTTTGGCAATATGTGGATGCCTCCTGGACTGCTGTACTCCAAGGATATTTCCAAAGTCTCTTTAATTCTGTGCTGAGATGTGTGGCAGCGGTTATTGGAACAATGGCGGCTACACTAACTACTGATTTTGTCATCATTCACACGTCACAAGTGTGTAATTTTAACTGTTTGATCTTTTTACAACATGTTATTTGCCGAATAAATTTCAATGGGAATATATCTGGTCATTCTTGGTGTTGCATTTTTGTGGTCATTAATATATATTGTTACGAATTTTGTATAAAATAATGTAAATAATTTGTATTTGGATGTGCAATGCCTTTATATTACTCTATGCTATATTTATTTCATGATAAAATTGTAATATTCACAAACAACGCTGTCCCTTACGTTATAATGGCGATTCAATGGGAACTTGGCGAAATATTGGCGATAGAGCCAAGTTGGCATCATTTTTGGCGACCAAGTTGGTGACCAAGTTGGTGACCAAGTTGGCGAGTTCGAGACCTTCTGGATTCTTCTAGAAATTAGTAGAGAAATCCACTAATTTCACGATCTGTGGCGCGAGCGCATCTTTCCAGAAAATTCGGCCTCTGCTATAAATAGAGAGAGACTTGCCACAACGGTCAGTCTGATTTCAACCAGCAAGTAGTAAGCATTGTTTTGATTAGCGATTAGTAGACTTGCCTTGAACTTAATCAGCTCGGCTGTGCTTGTGAATAATAATTTACAAACGTATATTTTAGACACTGTTTATTGTGTCTGAGTGCTGTTGAAGGTGTGAAATCCTTCTGTTATTTATTCAGCGAACTTTGCTGTTGAATCCTGTATTTGTAAGGATTGATTTACGCCAATAAATACACATCGCTCGCAAAGAACTGTCTTGTTGCTTACGACTGCTTTTGCATAAAATCCTCGAACCCCGATCTACGTAACAATATATGTATATGTATGTATGTATGTATGTATGTGTATATATATATATATGTGTGTGTGTGATCGCACGCGTGTGTGTGTGTCTGTGCGCGCACGCGTGTGCGTATGTAATAACTTAAATTTATATCTATTCATAATTCCAATCTCTTTTATTTATAACATCTAATTCATTAGTACTGATACTCTATTTCGAAACGCGTCTCAATTTATATTTTTCTAAACCATTAAAAACATTACATTGGTATTTTCATTACTGAATCTTTAGACATTGAATTTTTGATAGATTTACTGGCGATTCCTAAATATAGAAGAACATTAATTTTTTCCATGCGCCTTAATAGGAATTTAATATTCCCTAAACAATAATGATATTTCTATATACTGTCAATTTTCACTAAATTCGCTTTTGGTGGATCGTTACTCCATAAAAGGAACATCCCTACCAAATTTCAAGTCTGAAAGCCGAATAATAGTTCCTTAGATATTATAATGAATGAATGAGTCGCTTTTCCCTTTAAGAAATATGGATGTTTTTAAAAGAGCCTGTATTCCCAGTATATTTTAATGAAACAATTTGTTCATGGGATAGAACGCACAGCATTTTAATACGATAGGAAGTCTCTTGATAAGTAAGAAAAGTTAGAGTTATATTTAAGTCACACTATAAAACTGATCGGATTATTGGGGACGGTTCTCGCAATTTGGAGCCATGGTCAAGTGACGAAGACAATACCTGAGCTAGAGTCTCCCCATCCCCCTCTTCTAACTGCCATGCCACACCAACAGAAGGAAATTTGAGCCTTGACATATTTAACATGCATCTTTCCTTTCTGTATGGTGGATCTTCAGCGATGCTAAGCTCGAAATAACATGCGTGACCCGAGTACATGACCGTGACCACTAGGCCACCACGGCCACTATCTAAGAAGATAAATCATGCTTAATCGTAAATGTGTGACAGATCTATACGGTCTTTGACTAACCTCCTCTATTTTTCTCAAAACAATTTATTTATTTCAACCAATCTTCACCGAGAGCCAGGCGTGATTTATGTAAATAAGATATATAATATAAGTTCGGTTTTTGCGAGTTAAGAAGAAAAGTGATAGGAAGAGAGAAGTCAAGTGAATTAAAGACCGAGATGTCAGCACGAAGCTGTTGACAATCGTAGATAGCCTGTTACGTGTGGAGGTACGCGAGGAGAAGCGGATTGAATACAGTGAAAATCCTTATTACAGAGAGCGTGGATTCTTCACCCATTCTTCCAGCCATTAAAAAGGCAGAAATAATCACGAAGGAACAGCCGATGTAAAGTATAAGGTTAGTGATTTTATTTAAGATATTCTTGAGAATATTCGCACGTGGCGTAGCTGTACTTGCGCGCGTTTAAGCTTTCCTAGATTCAGTTGATATTCTGAATATTCCACTAGTAGTGATTCCCCGCTTATTTACTCCACTCTCTTTTGTTTTTCTTAAATTGATTAGTGTGTGTCTAAACGTATTTGCTGATAAGAATCAATAAATCTATTTGAATTGCATTTATGTCTTTTGATCATTTAAGTCCGCCTACACATCCTGCAGTATTTTCAGATAGACAGGGAGATAGTAGTGTAAGGGGTGGCCTGAGTGAGTGTTTGGTTTTATGGCGCAAGAGCCAAATCTGGCTAAGCTGCGCCAAACAATCTTTAAAACAATAAAAGTTTAAAATCATTAAAAAATTTAATTAAATTTCAGTTTTAAAAAAAGGGTAAAATTTCAAATTCTTTATGAATACCAATTTTTAAATTTAAAAACAATAGATTTGTGGGGGGACTCCCCCACAAAGTTTGGTTTATGACACCCGTGTTTACCAAAGACAGTAAACCCCTTGGGAAAAGGAAAAGATCACTAGGGTACCTCGGGATTGTGACACCCGTACTCACCTAAAGAAGGTGAGCCCCCTGAGGGGAAGGGGTGGCCTGAGGCCACAGCAAATGTAGCAATTTTCTTAATGGAAAAAAACTGCTTGTTCATTACATCTTGATCCAAAATGATTTTAGGTTTTTAAAACAGATGCAGCCTATACTTTTAATGCGATATGATCGACCAATAATGAAACATTTAATTACTAGTCATACATACTTTTACAACTTGTATTTTCATCACCATTATCATCATCATCACCATTATCTTTATAATCACCATTTTCCTCATCATAATTGTCGTCGTCGTAGTCGTCGTCCGGTCTTCCCGGTCTTTTGCCTGGTCTGTTTCCTGGTCTTTTTCGTGCTCTATATTCAAATTCGGCAAGGTATTGCCCGTCTATTGGATGTTCTTGTTGCTCTTTAACAGCTGAAGATCCATCCATCGGAGAATTATCTGAATGAGCATTCTGCAATATATAAATATTAACTTCTTGTAGCGAATGTATAGGAATTTTTTTAAATATAATTTAAATAAATATAAAGGAATATTTTTTTTAATAAAGAAAATTTATGTACCATGTTTTTATAACCATTTTCTTGCATTGTCATCCACTTCAGAGCTATAGTCCAAATTTCAAGTCTCTAGCTCATCGGAAAGTTAGTTTATAATCAATTACAAAATTCACCCTGACAAGAAAGCGAGTTAATAAAAACATGGTAACCTGGGGGCCCCTCTTTTGAATTCATTAAAATTGAATACGTAGACGGAACTTGAACCGTGCAATCGACATGTGGTTTTTGTTCATGTAAGTTCTGGAGTTACAGGGTCCCTGTCGAAATCAAGGCATGCTTTTTCGGGTGTTTGAACTATTTTCTTACATTTTCATGGATTGTCATCCACTTCTGAGCTATGGCCCAAATTTCAAGTATCTAGCTCTTTGGGGAGTCCGTTTAAAATCAATTACAAAATTTCACCCAGACAGACATACAAGCCTCTTCGTGGGCCTGGGATTAAGACTAGAACTTTTTTGTTTACATTTTCATTCATTGTTTACAGCTTCTGAACTATGGACCAAATTTCAAGTCTCTAACTCATTGGGAAGTTAGTTTAAAATCAATTACAAAATTCCACCCGGGCATACATACAAGAAAGCGAGTTCATAAAAAAGGATGGTAACCTGGGTAACCTCTTTGACTCCAGAACCACGAAATTGTATACGTAGACGCAACTCAACCCGCGCTATCGGCAGGCTGTCTTTGTATAAATTCGTGTAAGTACCTGGGTTATGGGGCCCTTTGTAGAAATCGAGGCCCAAATAGAGACTAGAATTTCTTTTTTCACCTTTTCATGCATTGTCATCCACTTCTGAGCTATGGTCAAAACTTCAAGTCTCTAGCTCATCGGGAACTAAGTATAAAATCAATTACAAAATTCAACCCGGACAGAGATACAAGAAAGCGAGTTAATAAAAAAAATGGTAATAAAATATAACATGACGAATATTGCTAAGTAAAAGAGAGCAGAAAGTACTGTCGTAACTCGGTCCTACTTTGGACCGAGCTCACACCGCCCGACGCGTCTCTAAGTGTGTGAGGAAACATATCATCACCAACAAAAGCCATACTAACAATTATTTATTCAGGACTGACAACACATAAACAATCACAAGTTTAGTTATAAGCAGAAACCTAGGAAGTGATTCCCTAATACCTCGATTAATTCTAATACTCAAATCTAATATTCAAATCTAATATTCCCGTCTAAGTAATCTCAACTATTAGAATGGACAAGGAGACGAACACTTGCTAACCTCAGGTCGCTACTGAATCTATTTCCTTTAATGATTAATCTAACATTTTACTTTTATAAATTGTCTCTATCAAATGCGCGCTAAGTCGTGAAGTAATTCTCCGGCGATAATTACATGCAGCTTGGCAACTCCTTCTCCTACATTTACGAAATCTATATATATATATAGACTTTATATAGTCGAACTAATTAACATATAACTATCTCGTGTTTTTCCCGAAGAAGCTGTGAAATAGTAAAAATGCTGGCACCAAAGTTTCCCAAGGGGATTAGTATTGAATTCAAGCGGATAGCCCCGTCACAGTACCATCTTAAAAAAGGAATTGAACTTGAAATATTTTAAAAAAATATGTGTATGCTGAAAACCACACGGTACAAGTGAAAACTTCTGATTTATTCTTAACAAGAGAATCCAATTGTTCGGATGCGCTGCGTTTTCTCTTACGACGTTTTCGCATGCTGGCGTTTAAGTAGTTCTCTTTTTCACGCCATTCATTGGTGAAATTTGTTTATTTTCTCCATTTTCTGTAAACGGTAATGTTTAAATAATTATACATTCAAATTTTTTTTTGAAAAAATTCAATTTAAATGTCAATTATAGTGCCATAATTAAAAAATATTGAAATGTAAGTTACTTATGTAGATTATATTTATATAATCAATATTGCTTATATGGTTTTTACGTTCTATCGCAACAATGCCAACGTTACTCGTCAGGACCACTCGCCAAGTTGGCAACCCTAATTTATCACGTGTTGTACCCGATGAATTGGCGACCGCATGCTTCCTTTCACATAATGTCGCCAATATCGTCGGGATAATACGTAAATACCGTTACTAAAACTTATAAATCACCGTATAATATGTAAGGCTAAAACACTTATGCACTGAGAGCTGTTTACTTTGAAAAATTTTGAGTGTGTGAGTGTGAGGGAGTGAGTGATTTTGGGGTTTATTGGCGCAAGAGCCGATTTCGGCTATACTGCGCCAAACATTTGTTTTAAATAATGTAAATGTTTAAAAACACAGTTAAAATTTTAAAATGCTGTATTATAATGACATGCTTAACCCTTTAAGCGTTCCAAACGTCTTTTTCTGCCATCCTGAGATGCTTCAAAAACGCACCACACGTTTTTTCCCGTAAGACCGGGGACTCACCAAAAATGCACCAAACGTGTTATTTCCTCCTCAAGTAACAGCTTCGAAAGTGTTAGAGACGTCTTTTTCCGAATTCCTTTCCCCCCTTTAAAGGCTTAACATCTTGAAGGATAATTAGGGAGGGTTGGGTCGACACAATGGACTCTGACGGGAAGTTTTATGGCATGCGGGAACCCCGTTCTTCCCCTGCAGCAATCGTAAAAAAACTGGGAGGAATTTAAAACCTCCAGAGCTTACGGACTATCAGTTAAAGTTTGTAAGTAAACTTGACTTGAAATTTCTTTGGGTTTGAATTAAATAAATTCTTTGATGGTAGTTTTCACGATCTAAGCATTTTTATAAATCTTTCATTTAAATCATTTTTTAAGTTCCATCACATAAGTAATATAGATGATATACTCACTTTTGATTTAATATTAATTTGAAATTCAACGAATTGGGAAGGAAAAGGGTAGCTTGATAAAATCACATTTTTTTCTTTACCTTAAAATTCTCAAGTAGAATTAAGTTTTTTTATAATGTATCTCTAAAAATATCTATGATATATCTATATTTAAATTCAAAGTATATATTAAAACAATGAGGATGATTTACAGTTTCGTTTTTCTTATTTTAATTAATACTTCTAAGTTTTTTTTAAAAGGAATTATTTCGTTTGTGTCAAAAATTTATAAAAAAAAAAGGTTCAAAATTTAAAACCTGTTAAACTTTTAAAATTCGAAACATGAATAATTTTTAAGTTTCTGTACAACAGAACTTGCAAAAATTTTGTACGCATTGATAAAAATAACAACAAAAAAACCTATTTAAAAATCCTTTAGTTTTTCATAATATCAAAAGCCAGGTGTTCAGAGTATCTTACATACAATTCCTAGTTTTTTATTGTTTAGATAACGAATTATAATAGAATTTTTAATGTCTGAACTTCAGTTTCCTTCAAAGAGAATAGGAACAACAAGCTCAAATTTTTAAGCTTGAATCTTCGGGCAAAGAGAAATGAAAAGAGCACCTGGACAAATTTACAGTTGACATTTGCGTCAATAAATAAATATAAAGATCCATTTTAAATTCAAGTAAAAAAAATATCTATTTATGCAAAATCTCTTATCATTTAGATTCTATTATAGAGGTTGGCTGAAGAACAAGTACTTAAAATTTGGACATTTTTTGTAATCTTAACCATACAAAACCAGGAATTTTATATTAGCTGCACTGAAATTCTGCATTTGAATTTCGAAAAATATATTTATGTAGGTATCTCGCGTACGCAGTTGAAAAAAATTTACCATAAATACTAATAATTCTTTGGATATTTAAAATTTTAAATTGAATTTTTAATTTATTCCACTTCTAATATTTTTTCATTTATTTCGTAAATTTCATACAATTTGGTTGAGTGAGTGAGTGAATATTAACGTCGCTCTGTTCAGCTATACTCGAGAACTTTTGGCGACGAACCTCGTCATTTTGAACCATAGTCAAGTGACGAGGATGACACCTGTGCTAGCACCTCTCTCCTTCTCCTAACTACCACACCACACCAACAGAGGGACGTTTCAGCTCTTGACAGACTTAACGTGCATCGTTCCTCTACACGGCGGGTCTTCAGTGGTAATGGGCTCGAACTCATGATACGCCAGCCACGAGTCCGTTACCTAGAAAAGGTTTACCTGTTTCATTAAAAGATTCTAAAGTGAAGAAAGTGGAAATTATTGCCTTCCAAAAGGGAAAAATGTGTGTTTTGAAGTACAAGGATAAAAAACCCCTGCATATGATTAGCATTTTTCATAACGCTGATATGATGGAAGTGAAAGCTAAGAAACAAGATTCTGTGAAAATGAAACCAAAAGCAGCGGTTTTTTATCTATCAACACCATGGGTGGTGTTGATAGTTCAGACCAGTGTCTATCCTACTATCCTGTTGCCCGAAATCAACAAAGGAAATACTACAAGAAGATTTTTCGACAGTTGTTAAATCAAATTGTGTGGAATTCCTTCACTATCTATAAAAAAAATGGTGGTATTTTAAATCATATTGGTTTTCGAATGAAACTGATTGAACGATTGATAGAAGAAGGAAGTAGTAATTCCGATTCTCGAAACTTTGTAACCTCTGAAATTTCTGAAAATGTAGTCCGTTTAATTGGAAGGCATAAATGGAAATATGTGCTTCATAATGGCTTCATATGTGGAAAGTGACTCTTCAAGAAAAAACAAACCACCACGAAAATGTGTCGTATGCTACCTTAAGAAAAATGATAACGGAAAATGCATTCGAAGAGAAACACGTTTTGAATGTAAAGATTGTAATGTTGAACGATTGTGTGCAGCGCCGTGTTTCGAAAAATATCACACTGTGACAGTGCTATAAACGACGTATATCAATCAATCAATGACGTATCTATCAATGTATACAAAATATTTTTTCTTAAAATTAACGGTTTAAAAATGTTTTGAACAAATATATTTGTTTTTGCCCTCTATATGCATATGTACACTTCTAGCTTCAGTAATGTACAATTGTTTAGATAAACTTTTGGCTTTGTAAAAGGTATTTTGCTTTGACTAAACATTTTATAGCAAATTTTAATAATATTTTGTATACTTCTTTGATAATTTTTGCTATTTATACCTGTTTAAATTATTATTTATAAAAGTTTCTTTGCAATTGTTTGTAAATTGAACAAAACCTTTTCTTACACAATTATGTATATTTGAGGATGAATTCTGATTTATTTTATATTCAGTAAATACAAAAATGTTTGTAAATTGCTTTTTCTTTGCAAATTTGTTTTAAAGCATGCCTATTTATATAATGAAATTTCTAACTATCCAAATTATGTCGGGCTTTTTCTCCATTAAAGGCTTTTAGGATTTTAGAAATCATCTTGTAATTATTCATTATATATTTAATAAGGAAAAATATTTCCATACATAAATAAATTTTTGGTCCCGTAAGAATATAATTGTTTTTAGCTACAGTTTGTAAAATGTATTGGAATTAGTAGTGCGGCCGGAGTTTTACAAATTATGATTGTTTTTGACTGCACTAAGTTATGTATTTATATTTCATTTCTTTTTACATTATGAATAGAAGTCATAAACAGTTTTTAACAGTAAAATAAATTTTTGTTTTATATTCAAATTATGCTATTATATTGATTCTGAAAATAATAAGTTAGTTTGACAAGCCATTATTTAACAATTTTAAAGCATTGAGCATTTTGGAAGTTTTTTAAAACTTTTATAAAATACTAAATTATTAAAAATATTTAATTATTGTAAATGATTTATATTTCTTAGATTATTGGAAACAAAAAGTATAGAATTTAAAATCTATTTCTTTGTTGGATTTTAATAATTATTTTTATAGCTAAACCTGGAAAAACACGAAATTTTTCAAATATTAACTTTAAGATTTTTTAAAAAACATAACTGGAGCTCCCAGTCCTAAATCCATATGAACTTTTATGGATCATATGTTTGGGAGTATTTACAAGATATTTCAAGATTAGAAGAAAAAAAAGCGTTAGGGATTAGAAAACACATTTTCAAAATTAAAAGTCTGAAAAAAACACATTTATAAAATTTGGAAGGCAAAAACAAAAACTAATAGTGTCTGTAAAGCTCTAATTTTTAATATGTTATTTTCCAACTTATGTTCTACATCCAAACACTACTTGAAATAATTATGACTGAAAATTTCTTTTTTAATTCAAAATATTCTTTTACGCAATATTAATAACATTTGTTACTGTGATAGATTATTCGGTTTCATCTTAACCTAATATTTTCACAGGAGTTTTAAATACACAAAACATTTATACACACAAAATAATAGTGATATAAAGGTATTCCCGAAATCACCAAGTTTGTAAATAATGTCAATTTTTTTTTTAAATCGGGGTAGTTTAGGAAGTTTGGGTTTTTTGTTGCATGACTTGAAAATACTAAAGTAGTACTACAAAAATATTTACTATAATGTAGTTTAAGACATCAGGGAATATTTAGTTCTTTCTACAACATTTGTATTCAGAACATTTACATTTTGAAGTCTAATTGTAACATCATCTGTGAAAGCTGGATTTTAGATTTATAAATTTCAGTCGCGTATTCCTTCCCTTTCAAATGTTATTTCTCACAGAAGCCTGCTTACATTTTTGTCATGCCATTTTCTCAACAGGAAAAAATTAATGAAAACAAAGTAAAAAGCTTTTAAATTATATAAATTATAAGTACAAATAAATATAGTGGTCTTTAAATCAATCTTAATTAAGTAAATGTGAGAGAACTCAAAAGCTTCAAAACATAGCAAACAGAAATTGATTTTAGAATTAAAATTTCAGTTAATACCCATTTCACACGAAAAAGTGGCTTGTGTTCAAAAATATTTTCAATTAATTTAATTTAGAATTTCAAAACACTTTAAAGTGAATTCAAAACTAAACCAAATCTCAGAAAACTTAAAATTTCTTAAAACCTAATTGGTTTTCAGGTCTTCTGGAATGTATGCTTTGTCTAAGATCCCAGCCTAGAGCCTAGGCTTTTTTTACAGTTTGAAAGTATCCTAAAATGATAGAGAGAGATCCCAGTTCAATTGGAGCAAGCTTTCGAAATATATGGCCACAAATTTTTTTTTAAAAAATCCTGATGTTTTTGTTATTATGCCTTAAATTTGGAAAAATTCTCGACACTTAAGAGAATATTATTTAAAAATCAAAAATTATAATCCGTTTTTTCCACCATGTGTAATTTTTTTACAAAACTACCCCAAAATTTTTAATATAATAACATTTCAAAAGCAAAAGGTAGGTTTTCTTGCAATATAGAATGAATTATGAGGATAATGAATTTATACTGTTAATATTTAAGAATAAAATAGCAATTTGTAAGGTTCTAATCCTGGAATTAAGGATACATCTCTAAATGTTAAAAATTGCTTATAAAATTTCTTATATTATTAATTGTCAGTTAATTTTACTTATGTAAAATGTTTTAAGTGTACTGTTTTTAAAAGACAAAATTAATCAGTAATGCACACACATCTTTGCAATGACTGAATTGAAAGATGTAGCTACGGATGACAATTTCCCATTTATAAATATATGCGAATATGCATTTAAAGGATGTAATACTAAAGAAACGGAAAAATGAAAATCAAATCTGAGTAGAAAATGGGAAGAAACACTTTCGCATTTAACACATTTAAGAAAAATATATTTCCTTATTAAAATTATTGATTGAAAGTGTATTATGTGATTCCGACAAAAATGCTGAAGGGGTGAGAGTATTATTTTATTCTTAGTGTAAGTTGTATGATGAGATTTGATTTATGCCCAAAAAATTCATTCAACAGAAAAGTATAAATTTAAGGATTAAAATTTGCATAAATTAAAAGTATTAAAATCTCTTTAATGTTATTTTAAATTAAAAATATAATTAAATGCAGAAAGCCCAGTTTTATTGTACAAACTTCTACATCGTATATATAACAGAGTTCCCAAACTTCGTTGTCTCATAGACCCCTTGCCATGTTTTTCGGTTTCGGGTAGACCCCTGCCAACCTAATATTAAATTTTTGCAAATTTATCAACTTAAATATCTTTTTGATAATTGGTGCTACTACTTTCAAAAAATTAAATTTTTAACTGTAATGAAGTATAGTTCTGCGTTTAAAACTTAAGAAGCGCATATAATTTATTATAGTTATAAAAAAATTACTGAACAAATGCTTTTAAAGAGAAGGATGAATCTGGTGTTTCAATAACAAATTTCAATATTTAATATCAATCTTGTCAGGTTTAACCCTAACCTTCCTTTTTCGTAAGTGCCTACTTCTTTCTTTCTTTTCCTTTCTTTTTTTTTTGTTTTGAGATTGGCAAACTCAGTGAAACTCCCTCTCACAAGGAAAAACACATTTAAAAACTTTCTCATGATATTCCATATTTTGTG
>BMAO01035671.1:0-18267 GCA_019973975.1 Trichonephila clavata | reverse complement strand
TGTTTATGCATTTATCACAATTATTACTTACTCAGGTACACATTATGCAGTAGATAAATGAATGAAACACAAACACTTTCGGAAAGATTAAAATACTTTGGCTCAAAAAAAATTCCTGCTAAAAAGGTGGCAAACTTGAAATTATATTATCACGAACTGATACCTCTGAGTGGCCGAACGGTTAGAGCACCGCTCTACCATGCAGGTGGCTCGGATTCGAGCCTCCCAGATACTTGTTTGTTAAATTTAATCATGACTTTCGTTATTTATTATAACGGACATTCGCGAATTATATAAATTGAATTTATGTATCTTTCCCCTGGTAGTTATTCTAGAACTCTCCAACAGGTTTATAAAAGTACTGCAACGGATAGGTCTTCAGTTGTGGTGCTGCCCGTGTAAAACACTATGACAAAATAAATCTTGTATTGGGTAACATCGCCTTGTTCCTTTCTACGTGACAATATAACAAAGGAAAAGTTTTGCTAATTATATAGAGAACACAATTTAAATTTTGAAAAAAATTAGTACTTAAAATTTGTAAGATTTAATGAGATGGCTGGAACTGAATATTTGAAGTTATTGATTTTACGTCAGGCTTAAGATTGTTGTGGCAATACGTAGAACAGAAGAAAGGTTCTCATCTGCTATTCTATTTCTTATTTTTGATTTGTTTAAATTCATTAGTGAGAAAGAGTGTGCTCACAAATGTAAGTGCTGCCAAAGAAAGTGGGGCATGCAGCTGCATTTTGCTTTAAGTGCAAAAAATCCTCGGATAAGTTTTATAAAATTTTAATATCGATTTTTCTTTGAATTGATTTTTGATAACATCAGAATTCTGTAAATCAATTAAGGCTAACTGCATACTCTCATCCACTAGATTTAAATCAACAGAAAATGAAGAAAAAAACATCAATTTCGTTTGGCACTTTTAAATCTAAAAATTGATCAGCAAATGTGTTGCGCAAAATGGAATTTGTTTCTCATACTGCATCTTCATGTGTGGAAATGGTTTCATGCATTTTTTGGCCGTAGGGAAAGTGTGCAAAATTTTTAGTTTTCAGCTGGTTTGAAATATAACATAATTTTTGTTTAAATGCCTTTACATTACTTATCAATTGAAAAATGAATTGATTCTTTCCTTGTAGCTTTGTGTTTAAGTCATTCAAATGGCCTGCTAGTCTGCAAGAAAAGGCCAAATCATACTGGAAACTTACTTCTTTAACCTTCTAGTATACCACATCCCGAGCTTCTCCTATACGAAAACTCGTACTCGCAGATAATCATGAAGCAAAGAATATGAAAAGCAGCGAAATAAATTGAAAAAAAAAATACTTAATGAGCAACTGTAAAACAATTATTTGCTGTAATACTATTTTCGTATGCGATTTTTTCCTGTTTAATTAAAAAAGGTCCATTCCATATTAGATTACTCTTCTTTTATAATAGACATTCGCGGGCCAACTTTAAAGGCTTCACGGGCCAAAATTGGCCCGGGCCATAGGTTGTGCATCCCTGCCTTAGAGTATAAAAAAAACCACATTTACCACAAAAACAAAATAATTTATTACAGATAATTTTCTTTGCTTATTTTGGCAATGAAGATCAAAAATATCTTGAATAGTTTTTTAATAAAAATTCTAACAGATATCACACTGTGTGTGAAAATTTTTAAAACATTGAACAGCACAAGATTTTGATTTAAATTCAAGGTGGGAAATCTCACTGCAATAATTATAAAGAAAGTAAAATTAGTTATGCCATCATGCGGAAATATTCAGAAAATCAAAAAAAGTTGTGGAACTTAAACACAAATGTAACTAGCAACAAATTCAATTTCAAGGATGAAATTTTTCTCTTAATCGCATAGGATTCGATGCTGACTGTATGGGAACAAAAACTTTGAATGTATGAGATGGAACGCAAACCAAACAGGGGAAAACAAGGTAATAGTAATTAAAAGCTTAAATTTAACATAATATTAGCAAAAACTACATCTTTTACTTTCTTCAGAAAATGCAGTCAAATGATAATTATCAATATACAGGAAATGCTATACCTAATGCTGATGATGCTAATATAAAAGAAAAAAGTTTTTCATCTATTACAAAAATTGCCAATGAGCAATATTTCTGGAGACATGGATAGTCAAAAAATTAGGAACATTTTTAGAAAAGCATGACTTATAGCAGATTTCTGGTTCACTAAATCTAACCAAAGTGTTGATTTCTGTTTTTAATCATCTAAATACAACATGGTTTTTTTCCTTGTATTATCTATTCGGATTCAGCAGCTTAATTTGACCAAATTTACTTTTCTTTTGTGTATCAAATCATGCAATTTATTTCAGAGGGATTTAGTGAAAAGAAAAATCTTTTATCTATATCCTAAAAATTTTAAAGCAATATTTGAAATTCTCCAAGTATGTTTGTTAAAATTAAGAATATGTAAAATCTTTAAACAAAGATTATATCTAGTGAAATGTTTTACCTTTTCTTTAAAAATAGCAAATTGAAAATTTATGAAATAAATTAGAAAATGTTTTTTGTTTTAAATAAGCAGTCAAAACTTTTATAAAAAGCTTAATTCTTGTGTACTCTTTTTAAAAAATATCTCCACATATAAAAAAAATATAACTAATACTTGGATTTCTATTATAATTGAAAGTTTAATTTCATCGATATGTTTCATGAAAATACACAAGAACAATCATGAATTGGAACAAAGCCTTTAAACATCATGACAAATTTTAGTCAAAGAAATATAATAACAATGCTAAAAAAGCAGCATGTTACAAAGTTCAACAAAGAAAAAGAAAAATTAATTAGCAACTGAGATGCAGATACTGATTAAGAAAACATACACTAATCAACTTTATGACACCCCGGTAAGAAGCTAAGAATTCTAGATACCCATGTGCACATCAATTAAATTTAAAGCAGACAGTGTATAAAGATTTAATCTAGTGTCAGTTTATCCATTGGTGCTTGGGGCGTGTGCCCAGGGTCTGGAAAGGACTTAAAGGGCCAAACAAGCTGGACTTAACCAGATTTTCTGGTTATAAATTTGGTCTGAATCAGTGCTAAGGGGGCCCATAGATCTTCTGCGTCCAGGGCCTGTAATGAGCTTAAACCAGCACTGATTCAGACCGAAAATTGCAAAATTCTTTAGTGATGTTTGCTACCAAGGAGAAAAAGCTATTATTTCTCATACATGATTCAAACAACCCCAAAATATATTTCTCTAAACCAGTATAAGTCTTTATACTGTAGCTATTGTTGTCTTTTTTGCTGTCTTTATCTAAAAATCCCTGAAGACATTGTGATAGTGTGATTCTCTCTCTCTATATATATAATTATCATTCTCATTTATTTAATTATTTTTCAATTCTTACTTTGATTCTCTTGAATGTTATCTGTATTTAGTGTTAAGAAATTTTGACAAAAGTTATAACAATACAAAGGTTTAGTTTTTAGTAATAGACCTTTACTTAAGGTATAAATGTGGTATTTACTTAGTTTTTTCTATAAATATGTGATCAGAAATATTTTTCATTTCTGTAAAGGAAAATAGGTTGTTGGAATCCAACTTAAGATATAAAAAGTGAGGTGAGAAAATGACAGTTCAAGTGAAAAATAATTTCTTATAATTCAATTTTTCTAATATTACTTGCCAGTTTTTATGCAAATAGTTTCAAGTAAAAAAAAATGTTAAATGTAGTAATAAATTTTTGTGCAGATAATCGAGTATTATTTTAATGCTCAGGAAAGTCTTAACCAATTATTTACTTTTAACTGTGTCCAGATTATGTACTTATCTTGGCTG
Organism: Trichonephila clavata; assembly: GCA_019973975.1. NCBI lineage: Eukaryota > Metazoa > Arthropoda > Arachnida > Araneae > Nephilidae > Trichonephila > Trichonephila clavata. Next base: position 14,442 of record BMAO01035671.1, on the reverse strand, counting down.
GAGTAAAGAATAAGGTTAAATTTAATGATTTCAGGGTACCATAATTCAATTCTAGCTGTTTAGTTTGGTAACCCTGATAAAATGAAATGCAGAATACTTCTGAATAAATCATATATTCTTCATTCTTGATTGCTCTTTATAACTTTTAAACTGGCAGATATCTTTTTCACAAAAGACAGCCAACTTTTCTAAATTTCTTGGGTTATTCTTGTTAAAAGGTTTACTAAAGAAATTTTCTAATTATTTCTGTTTGCACATATATGAAATTCACATTCCTGTTTTGTTTTTTTAATTATTAATTTTTCTGGGGTGTTTCTTCCATTAATTGATCTGAACAGTATGGGTAAGAATGATTTATGCTTTTATTATTATTATATGGAATGAAAGAACAAATACACATAATACAGTAGCACATAGTTAAATGACTGATTTAAAAAAAAAATCTTAAGTATTTGTTTAGAAAGAAATACATAAGCTTAGTAGTAAAAAGGAGGAATCAACTGACATTTATTTAGGAATATTAGGGAAGCATTATCTTAAAAAATAAACATTATCATATGCCTATAAGAAAAAATATTTGGTTTGAAGAAAGCCCACATGATGCAAATTTTATAGATGAATATGTGGGCATGAAATGTATGTATAAACTGCAATTTTTGTTTCTTTTGAGTTACAAATTAGATTAGTTTTTACAGGGAGAAACAAATAGAAATGTGTGTACTTTAAAGTTGTATGCTTGGGAGTTTAGGTGTAAAAGAAGAAATTGTGTGATGAAAGTATATTTGGAAAGTGCAAGTTTCATAAAAGGAAAAGAATGAATGGTAACCAGACAATACGAAGAAGTGTAAAGGGGGGGGGGGTAAAAAAAAAATTCATGTGATTCAAGTTAGAATGAAGGGGTAACAGTCCTTGAGCCCATCAAAGAAAACATTAAAGAAGGTTCCATCAAACTGTTAATAATTGTACAATTCTATAAGTAAAGCAAAGGACTTTATAGCATCGTTCAGTTAACCACAGTGTCACTTTCAGAGATCTGTATATTGAGGTTCACCAAAATTTCCTAGAGAATTTGTGGAAATCCCTCAAAAAATTACAGCATGGAACACACAGATGTGAGATTTTTATTTGTAAAAAAAAGCCTCTGTCTGTTCACAATACTATTTAATTCTTATTTAAAATATTAAGATTTGCTCTTTATTTCACTAACTGCCAAGAGAAATCCTATACTTCACTTAAATCCTTGTTTTTATTTTTTTTTTACTCTATGTATGCTATTTGCTTTGCTTTTTCTTTTCTTTTTTTTAATTTTCCATGCTTACTCTAACTTTCATGTGCTACACTTTTAGGTTCACCACAAATCACTTCAAGTTAAGTGCATTGAAGTCATAGCATTCAACCACTTCAAGGACAGATCCCATATTTGCAAATGTATTGGATATAAGGGAAAGTTCTGTTGTTTTTGAACACATGCACTTTTAAGTCTTGCCGATCCTTAGCATGAATTTGGATCTGACTGAAACCAGTTTAAACAGATTAGTAGATAATTGATGAATTATACACATTTTTTTCATACTTTAGTCAGTTTTTAAACTTATAAAACTGTCAACATGAGTGAAGAAAAAGTGCACTTAAGACAATGTATGATGTATGAGTTCCAAAAAAAAATAATGCAATGGTGGCAAAAAAACTTGTGAGATGTTTGAGGAATGCAGTAACTGCTCATGCATGCCAAAGATGGTTTGCAAAATTTTATTCAGATGATTTTCTTTGAAAGATGAACCGTATCAGATGTCAACGATGAAATGCTATGCAGTATGATCAAGACAAACCCCATACTAACTTCCACAGAAGTGAGCTTCAAGCTTGGAATTCATCAGACTAATGCTTTTGGATCACATTAAAAGTCTTGACATCATGTCCAAACTCTGTTTAGGTTACACAAAAATCGAGCAAAAAAATTTAATGGACAGAATTTTGATGTGATCTTTAAAACATGCTTGTCACAAAAGGGAACTGTTTTTAGACCACAAGGAGATGCAAAGTAAATAGTGTATAAGGACATGGTTAGAAAAAGGGCATCTGTTTACAAAGGGGAGTTACCACTGTCCTCATCCAAAGCTGGTGTACATAAGAAGAAGGTTATGTTGTGTTGGTAGGACTGCAAGGGTACAGTGCACTATGAGTTGCTGAAAGAAAATGAAATGGTCGATGCCAATTGTTACTATTCAGAACTTGATGTTTTGAAAAAAGAAATTCAATGTACAAGTCCATCTTTGGCCAACAGTGAGTGTACTTCTTCATCACAACTTTCAACCACACATGACAAGAAAAACCACACAAAAAATTACAGAGTTGAGTTGGGAAACTTTACCTCAACCAACATATTCTCTTGATATTGCCCCATCTGACTCTTATCTGTTCAGTTTGCTGCAGTATTTCATTGATGGAAATGAATGTATAACTTAAAAGGGTGTCTACATGGCAGTGCAAGAACACTGTGCCTCCAAAAGAGAGGACTTCTTTTCCAAGGGGTTAGATAAGCTGCCAGAATACTTGCAAACAGTTGTAACTAACAAAGGTCATTATATTTTGGATTAAATTTTAAATAAAAAGTTAATTTTTTTTTCTTTACGAAAAAATGACAGAACTTTCCTTTAAACCCAGTAAAAAGCAAAGTTATTATATCCAAACTGGATCAGAATAAAAAAATTAAAGAATTCATTAAGCTTTTGTATGATGTCATATTATCCAGATATTCTTTTCAACTAATAGGGTGTAAATTTTAGAATTTCTCTGGCGGCTTAGCAAATAACTGTTTAGTTAAATAACCTTTTTTTAACTAAAAAAGAAGAAATTATATCAGACATGAGTTTCTACAGTGAATCGTTGATCTAATAATCAATTTAAGGCTGGGAAAAGGTTTTAAAAAGTTACAGCCCATGTAAATTTTCTCGAGAGGGAAAAAAATCTGAATGAATTTCAATGATACCAGAAATAAATATTTTGAATTAGAGAAAAACAAGTTGTTTGTAATTTCTTGCCAACTAGTTAATTAATAGAAAGTTTAAACAAAGAATTGGAAAATGGAAAAATAAATCCCCGCACACATTCCTATTAACAAAATGGCTTCAGTGACAGGTACGGAAAATAATTAAGTCTATATAAAGTTTGGCATTAGAATGTATAAGTCCCTAATTATTTTAGAAGGAAGAGGGTCTGTACTTTCAAATGTGTACCTCAAATTGATTTTAGGTTACTTTTATTACAAGCTGCTACAATTCACCAAAAGTTAGCCAAACCAAAGTCTTCATAGTACCAAAAACCTTCCCTCTCTTTTTAACATTTCTCTAATTTTAACTATTTAAATTTTTATAGACAATTCAAAAACCAATCTGGAAAAAAGTAGACTCATCAGAAATTCTTGAACTAAAAAGATTTAAGAAAGGCACACACAATCCTGATATATTTTATAAATTTGGCATGCTTTAATTTTCTACAATTATAATCACACAGTAAACAAACAAAAGGATTATGAGTTACTAACATACAAATAATATACTTCAAAACATCAGGAGTATTTTCCACAATACTGTGTTGCTTATAACTATCACACTATATTCTGTGCATATAATACATGCCATACCTTTAGACTTTGTAATTAACTTTTACTGAATGTTCTACTGTAATCATTAATAAATGCAATATAAGAAATTTAAAATTATGAAGCATATTTCTTCCAATACCTAAGAATTTTACAAATATCCAAAAATATTTATCAATATGGTAAAATACATATCATTTATCATTAAAAGATATACAAAATAACTCAACATACACAAATATGAATTAATGAATTACAACTCTTAATTTGATTCTGATAGTTAAGTGAACTGCTGATTATATTGCAATTCTTAAACTTATACATGATCTCTGACAACGAGTTTCTAACTTAAAGAGAGTAAACACATTTAAAAAAATACTACACAAAAATTAATGATTAGTTTGTAGAAACTTACTGTGCTATGAGTCCATCAAGCATATGTTCAAGTACTTTAATTCCAAATTTTTACAATTATAATTTTTCAGCGATATACCCGGAAAACAAACTGGATAAAATAAGTACTTTAAATAATCAACACAGTTTAAAAGAGTATTGTCATCGCACGTGTTTTTCGGACGCTGTATGTGTATATATTGTTAACACCACATTAAACTTATCAATTTCATTCGTGTCACCTGTTAAAATGTTCATCAGTAGTCATTTAAATATAAATACACGCTAAAAATTTATTTCGCTTTCATTCTAAAATGTATAGAATTCACGAATATATTTATCAAATACACTGATAAACCGGCGACGCAATAAACGCAGCTAGTTATAGGCGATATAAACAAAACATCAATAACTTAGCAGTTACATGACCGTAACCGTTTGTTGTATCGCAAGCTTCCGACTGTCTGTATCAGCTCTACACTGAAGACCCTTGTAACCATCAAATTGTATATATATACAGATGCTGAATGGATTTTTGCAGTGCGTTCTATCTACATGAAACTACAAAAGATCTGTTTTCAAGAAATAATTAGACGTAGAGTATGGAATTTAATTATTTTATAAAGCATTTCCACGCGCCAGACTCTTTCAAATAATTTCTGGAAAGTTACAGTAATCGATTTGAGTTTATCCGGACTTAGCCTTTACAAGACGCGAAGAAGGTCTATTTTTTTACCTAAAAAACAATCACTTAAGGAAAGGGATTGGTAGAGAAATCCCCAAAATAGGTTTTTCCCGTCTTTTTACAGTTCTAAGGATCACTCTGTGGGGCTTGTTACGACGATCGAACGTAAATCACATGTTTACGTTCTGATGTTTATAGGGAGTATTTTTTCAGTAAAGATATGGATAAATACAGAATTTCTTCATGTTTACCAAGAGAGTTATCCTCCCCCATCCCGTAATAATTTGTGTGTGGGGGGGATCAATTTAACAAAAATTACATATGAGAACCAATAAAGGAACTTTTAAATCTATGATATTTACTCAGCTCTTGGAAAACAAAGCATAATTCACTATTAGAAACCAAGTTTAAGGACGAAAGATATCAAAAGAAGATCATTTCAATAATTATTTAATCCAGAGATAACATAAAGGGTAAATTATAAATCCTAATCAATAACGTTTAATTCAGAATTCTTTGAAAATAATACCAAATATTTTTTGTCACAACCATCGCTTGACGTTCATTGAGAGTAATCTTATCTACAGTTTCAGGGACAATTTTTGAGCCATTCCTTAAAATGTTTTAAATCATTATTTGATAATATTTTTATACTATTTTAAAATAAAAAGATTTGGTTAAATATTTTACATTATTTATTATGAAGGAAATGAAAACTTTTGTTTATTTTCTTGGAGATTGATAGCTTTTGGACCAGGTTCACAACTATTCGTATATCAAACACTTTTTGTAACATATTAAAGTTATTGGGTTGGAACATGATAACTAATTTTCTTACGCCAAAGAATAGTTGTGTGATGACGCACTATCCACTTCAGCTAACTTATTCCCGCGAAACCACACCTGATTGATCTACTGTGTGAGATGATCTGATATTTTATTCGTATGCTGTGTATGCTCTGCTAATAATATATTTCATCATATTTATGTTTATAATAAACAGTTATATCTAAATATCTATGGTCAAAAATTCATTCCATAAGTAACAAAAGCTATAAACACAAAAACGATATATTTTTTTTAATTTTATGATTGATTTAATTCACAATACTGATTAATTTTGTATGATCAAGATTCTTAGAATACACACTTTGCGTTATAATTATTATTTTCATTGTATATTCATTTCATCTGCCATAGTTGTGTATTAACTTCTCCAACCCTTCTCTTGAGAAGGTAAAAATTTATAATTTTCAATTCGCCGGTCGCAGACGACAAATCTGGGCAAATGTTACTATCAGCCCCAAACGAATTATTGATTGCCATCTGCAACCGTTTTCCATCGTATTTTAAGAGGTTTTTAGTTGTAGTTCTTTAAAATCAGAAGTGTATTTGTGCACACGCCTATATATAATCATATACTAAATTGCCATAAATCTAAAAAAGGCAAAATAATAAACAGAAATATAACAAAACAAAATAAGCCAAAAATAAGATAGCCTCGGAATTATAATAGCAAATTCTTGGCCTTAGGAACTAAGATTGTATTTCATTGTAAGGTACACATTATAGGGTTAAACATAGTTTTAAGGCCAGCTAACCTTCCCTTATAAGTGCCTTTTTCACTGAGATGTAAGGAAGATAAAATAGTGTACGAATAAGATTTCACAAATACTGAAGATAATAATCGTAATACTAGAAGAATAATACTAAAACTAAGTTACCAATACCAAATACCAAGTAAAAAAATTAAACTACATAACTAAGCTAGAAATTTAAATATCTAAATAAAACAGTAAATTTTTATTAAGACTACACAACAATACATCGAGAATGGAAACTTCGCACCATAACGGAACTATAACGAACATAAGGAAAAATTCATGAAATATTTATTATCAAATTAAAATTATGCTTAAAAAAGCTTAAAAACGAAGGAAAAAATGGACAAAAAATTTATTGGAAAGAAAAGGTCAAAGTAACAGTGACGGTTTAAGCTCATTTCGGGCCCTGGGCGCCGAAGATCTACAGGCCCCTTGGCACTGGCGGATCAAAATTTATAACCAGAAAGTCTGGATAAGTCTAGCTTGTCCGGGCCCGTGGGCGCCCGCCCCAAGCACCCAATGGATAAACCCGCACTACAAAGTAACGAAGGGCGAGAAAAACAATGCGAAGGAAAATAAAATGTATTTAAAATTATAGCCTGCGGCACCATCTTGTAAATGTATGCAGAAAAAATAAAAACCAATTAATTTTTTAACCAGTCAAAAATAATAAACTTAATAGAAAAATAAGAATATAAATATAATGATACTATCTACAATGAAAAAAATTCAAATAAGTAATTAAACTTTAATTTATTAGAAATGTAATTACAGGTAAGCCTCCTTTAACGCGGTACTTGTGCAACGCGATTTCGCTGCAACGCGTTTCAGATATTGAGAATTTTTTTCCATAACGCGGTTTATAAATTTTCCTACAACGCGTTTGTTGTTAGATATTCTATTACGCTTGAAATAAAAAAAGTTACATAAAGTGGCATCACTGTAGATTTTTTTCAACACTGGCAACCCTTGACTACTCGAATTATCGGGAAAAAAAATCAATCAGGTAAACTACGCATTTCACAATTCACTTTTTTCTGCTAATATCTACACGTCACTTGTGACGTGTAGATATTAACTCCTACAACGCGATTTCTTATAACGCGGCTTTTTTTAGGAACGTATCTACCGCGTTGTAGGAGGCTTACCTGTATATAAAGAAAGTTAAAAGTGTAGTCATGAACTTAACAACAACTAATAAACTTTTTTAGATTAAAAACTACATTTGTATTACTGCTAACCAATGTATTGTTAAAATGTAAATAATTAGGAATAGTATTTTTGTAAATAGAAACAAAAATATTGGTATCTATATATATATATAATATTATATCCTAAAATGTGGTACAATAATAACATTAAAATCAAAGACACACTGCTTAATTTATAATTCTTAATTACACAAAGTTACATCAAAGTAATCTATTTTGAGAAGGCTATTTTTAGTTTTAATGGAGGAGGTTCAAATATTTAGGATATAAATTTATTTTAGTAAATTTACTATTTTTACCTAAAACAATTAGATCACAAAAAAAAATATATAAAAAATATTTTTTATAAAGTTATTTTCATAATAATACAAGTATAAATTAGCTAAACTATTGCTAGCAGGTCCAACTGGAGGTAAGACTTTATATTGTTTACATATAAAAAAATAAAAAGTATTAAAATTATTGAAATTAATAAAGTAATTTTTTAAAACTTATGCGATGAGAGATTTTTAAATTTGGGGGAAATAATTACATTTAGCCCATAATTATTGTAATTTTTTATAAGAACTTGAGTTATATATTATTAATATTTGTAGACTTAAATGGATCTTCAAAATCATAACTATGAATAGAGTAAATATCTTCTATTTTTTTAAATTTATAAGATTTTTACTACTTTTAACTATAGCTTTAATATCCAGATGATTGAAGAAATTTTGTAAAATGATAAAATTTGTAAAAGCTTACCAGAAGTAGATTTTTATTTTTAGCTGAGAGCAAAATTTGACAGAAATTTTACGGAACTTATGGGTTAAAAAACAGTGGCGGCGCTAGACCACGCGTGGACGTCGGCAAAATTAGGGTTCGCGAGGCCTCCTTTTTCCCCAGTCAAGAAAACTTTAAATTACATTAAAAAAAAAGCCGAATTATAGTTATACTAATGTATGAGTAAACGAGATTTATTGTTAATCAAATGATGACAAAAATTACACAAATAGAAATTAAAATAGACGAACTGAATAACTAAATTTTAAATAATTAAAAACTTTGCGAGGCCCCCTCAAGCGCGAGGCCGTCGGTGGTTGCCGACGTCGCTGACGCCTAACGCCGCCCACTGTTAAAAAAGTATGTGAAAATTTAACTTCTAGAATATGAATACACCTAATTTTTTATAACAACAACACAACACACACACACATAGCTTCTATAATATGATTACCAATTTCTCTACTGCAAATATAACAGATGTATGAAAAGATTTATTAATCAGAAAATGTGTTTATTAAGCACACTACTATAAAAATATTACAAATTGCATCATAATTACCTCCTGGAACTTTAACGATATAAACAATAATGAAATGTTTTTGTAAATTATTTATCATTCGTTTAATATCCTTATATGTAGCCTTTTAATTAGATCTCGATTTAATTTCCTTTTAAGGTATTGTATTTAAATTCCTTAAATGCCTCTTTAAATGCATTCCTTCTTTGATAATATGCAGGGCTTGACACTTCTTAAAGTAATTATTGCTTGAAATATCTTGAAATACAGCTATTTTTCCTTTTTTTAAGAGAAAACAAGAAATATTTAATCTTCTTAATATTACAATCCTTTTCAAAAGTATTAACAATTATTTCAGAATTATCCAAAAAATCTTTCTCCTTACTTATTCTCTTATCTCTTTTATTTCTTGAAAAATTCTTTTAATTTTATTATCATGAGTGAGATAATTATTATTAAAAAAAATCCATTATTGTTGTACAGTATTTTTTTTAGTGTTTTTCCATAATACATAACATTAAGCCCATACTGATAAATAATGTTAAACCTTTTGTAAAGAAATTTCTCTTCTATAACCTATGTTTTGCATTTGGAATGTTCTTAATAAATTGATAACACGACATTCTTAAAATCATGTTAAGTGAAAATGTCTTAATTCAATTTTATGAGATTTATTAGAATTGTTGAATTTCCTAACATCTTATGTCTACGTTGGTTAATTCTAATGTTAATTTTATTTAAGGTTTATGTAATATATTTATATTGACAAGTTTTACATTTCATAAAGCAAATGAAATTGAAAGTTTCAAAAAAAAAATTTTAGAATTGGAATAAAATTGATCATAATATACAAGTTTTACATCTAACATATGTTTACACTTGTTAAACTTAATTTAAAGCTATTTATAATTCATAGGTATAAAATATGGGTTATCATTAATGATATTTTTTGGATTGAATGTTTTCATAATAAGTGAGAACTAAATTTATATAATCATTTTGTAAAGTAGGACTATTAATGTACTTTTTATTCCAAGGATGATAGTTAACTTCACGTTCTTTCCAAATAGACTTCGTGAGCTGAATCTAGGACTCATGAGTGGAAAGAAACATGCGCACATTCCGGTGTGTGTCCGGTTTTACGACAGGCTCTTCTGAGCAATTTGTTAAGAGACACACCACTGTGAACGGCGGATGTAAAAGCCATCTCTATACTAGACGTCTGTATACTGTTTGCCCCGGAAATTATTTTTCTAGATACATCAGCAAGGGGTCATGAGAAAGCTCTGCAGCCGTTGTCTGCTTGGGGCAATGCGCACTTAATTCCAAATAGCGATTTCTTGCAGGTGTTCTCGCTCTTTGGTAGCCTTGACCGGACTTTTAGGTGGGAGTACCCCTAGTTTGGAATTGTTTCCGCAACCATGATACCACTTTCTAAGCTACTTGTAACCATCGAACCACGTCCATTTGAGACTGACAGCTTCAAGGCTGCCAACGACTCTGTATATCATTGAATCATCTAAATGTAGGAGGATTCTTTCTCTCTGAAAACATTTAAAATTGGGGTATTTAACATATTATTCAGTGGCGTAACGTACACCCCCGCTTTGAGAGGGGAGGCAGGATTGTAGGTGGCCCAAAGCTTGACTGAAGCCTCGTCCGTATTTACCCAATTTATGAAATAAGAAAGGCAAAATTTGACTTTGCAGGGGAGCTCTAATATTCTCCGTTACGCCACTAATAATATTCACAACTCGGGAAAGTAAAAATTCTGGACGGTTAAATGCTCAAAATCCATGTTATGCTACACAATTAAAGATAAACACGATTTATTTCAAGCTAGAGGTTATCATTGTGGTACCCGTTAAATTTATAAAATATAATAGATGAAATATTGAGTTTGAACTGCTAGTTAAACAAGGATACTTTGAATTGAATGATATAAATCAATTTTTCAACAACTTATATATATATAAATGCAAACAATACTATTTTGATTTATATAAATACAATTAAATTAGTTTAAAAAAACTTTTATCTACTTCATTTATATTAACTAGGATGAAACTTACTAGACGCACAAACTAACGCAACATAATGTGTTCCCAAATTTTTGAAAATTTATAAAATATAGACAAAACAATGAATTTTGAGATGATATAGTCAAACCGATAAAAAATAAAATAAATTATCCAACAAGTCAATACTACTTGAAATATCATAATGGAATTAGCACAAAAAAGAAACTAATTTATACGTATCTATTGATATTAAAGTTATATTCATTAAAAGAAAAGTAGAGTTTGATATGCAAATGTGATGCAATGAATGATTATTTATTAGCGTCGCTTTTCGAAACAACATGAAGGTTATAAGCAACAAACCTAATAATTTAAACCACGGTCGAGTGATGAAGACAACAACAAAGAGCTAACATCCTACTCTCTAAACCTCCACGCCAAAGTACGAATTTGTGGCTAGCGTGTCATGAGTCCACAGTCCTGGAGCTACTAAACACCCGCTGTGAAGAACCGGGGCGTAGCTACCAATGGGCTAGGAGGTGCCGTGCACCGGGGCCCTCGGACACAGACCACCAAGCAAGCTGAACTTGCAATTATTTCTTCCATATTAAACATATAGATATAAATGGTTGCAACATAACCATAATCAGGGCAACTCAGTTAAAAGTAATTTCGAACTATAGGAAATTTCCCCTTAATTATTTCCATTATATATAGTGTTGCGAATTTTACTTATTGAAAAATTTATACTATTTTTCAATTTCTTCATTTTTCTAACAGTACTTGAAAATAAACTTTAAGTTCCATGAAAAATCTTATCATACATTTCAAATAACCTCCACAGGAAGCTATTTCTCTTCTTGGTTATTTTATTTTTAATAACAATACGATTCACATAATACACTATTTTCCTGTTTCAGTATTTCGCAATCTAGTATTTGCAAACTGATGTAATTTTGTACCCTATCCTCTGTTCTTGCATAGGTTTTTTTTTTTTTTTTTTTAAATAATTATAATAATATTGTATAATATTTTCTTGTTCATGCATATTATTAACACGCTTTTATAAGTTTCACTTGCAGGTAACGGAATCTTGGAACTCGATTTCAACCACTTAAAAAGGTCAGATTAATTCGAAATTTTGCACACTTGTCAAGGACCGAAGACAATACAATAATTTCATAATTTTGTTAGTGGCGTACGCAAAGCTTGAGGTTTCACCCCTTCACCCCCCCCCCTTCCCTCCGCGCTCGTAGACCTACGAATTTTCAATTTTTACCATACAGATCCCCCCCCCCCCTTCTCCATAGGAGAGAGCTACTAGGAGTGAAGTGGTTTTTCTGATCGAATTTTAACGCAATAAAGTGAGTTAAAAAATCATTTGATCACTAACGAATAAGTGCATTTCTAAGGAGTAAGAGACATAATATATAATTTTTTAGTGAATATTTAAAATTGATTGCGCGAAATATACTTTCTGTAGCGAATGCAATTTTTAAAAAAAAAATTAAATATTATTTTATTAAAATCTACTTATTTTTTAGAAATTAAATAAGATGTATGTTATGAAATCATAAGATCATCTGAGAAAATTAGCATTTTTATATGTCAAACATCAGAATCATTTTAAAAAAAAAACACACACACACGCCTACTGTAACATTTCCTGAAAACATTACTTCAGAAACGAAGAAGCAGGTTTAGATTATCTGAGTGAAAGTGTGAGAAAAATTTTACCCTGTTGAGTACTGGTAAAATGTGAAAGGAAACTAATTAAGTAATTGAAGAGTTCTAAAACTGCTAATTCACAATGTCATGACTAGAAAAGATGATGAAACAAAATAAAATAACGCGAAAGAAAATAATGAATATTGGCTGCATGAAGCCATTGACAAATTTGTCAACTATTCATTGAAAAAAAAATCCTTTGATTTACAAATTTTCCAGTTTAAAAGCAATAAAAGCTCTTCACTTTGCATAAGTCTTATACTAAGTACTACACTCTTTCACCGAGTCCTCGTAGTATAGTGGTCAGTATCCCCGCCTGTCACGCGGGAGACCGGGGTTCGATTCCCCGCCGGGGAGGACTTTTTTTTTTTCTTTTTTTGTATTAAAAATGAGATTTGAGTAAGTCAGGAAAAGTGTTTTTTGTTTTTTAAATCCAAAAAATATTCATTGCGATAAAAAATTACCATTTTTTATTTTGAAGTAAAATGAGAGACTCACAAAAACATAAAACAAAGAGAACCCTTTATATCATGTGACGGGAAAACTACGACCTACAGCATATTCGGTACCCTTTGAACATTTTTTTTATTTATGTAATTAAAAATTATATTTTATCATTTCATATAATTTTTCTATTCAAGAAAATGACACGAGATTAAATTTTGCACGAATAATTCACTTAATTTGAAAAATTAAAAATTTTATAAGAAAATTTGGAAAATTTTACTCTTTTTTTTTTAATTTTTTATTTTTTTTACCTGAAATTTTTTTTTAATATTCTTAAGGATATTTTAAACAACTTTAGGGATCGATTTTGCAATGACTTAATTAGTTCTGTAGAAAAAAAAAATGCATGCTAAAATTCAATAAAAAAGCCAATATTCTCTCTCTCTCTCTCTCTCCTACATTTTAATTCTTTTTTTTTTTAAAAAAAGTATTCAGTTTGCAGCAAAACGGTTCATTAATTTGGTACTTACAAGCACTCATTTCACAAAGGAAAAATTACATTAGTGCCTCAGAAATATCTTTCTTTATATATAACACGTTCCTTTTTTTTATAGTTATCATAACTCTTTTAATATATATATATATATATGTATATATATATTATATATAATATGTATATATATATATATTTATTACACAATATATATATATATATATATATATATATATATTATATATGTATGTATATATATATATTTATTACAAAATATATATATATTTTGTAATACATATATATATATTACAAAAATATACAAAAAAATAGTTATATACCTAAGATAACTTTAGTCATGATAGAATAGATTTAGCCACAGAAATACTATAGCAAACTCCTAGCCTTAGGAACCAGGAATGAAGGTTTAAACAATGTTTTTCGACCAGCCAACCTTCACCTGAATTTGCCAATACTCTGTGTCATAGGGAAAGCAAGAAATTTTCTAGAGTAGTTTAACTATCATTATAGATAAAACCATAATTTATTAATGTAAAACGATAATATTATAGCCTATAATAATTACTAAAATATTTAAAATCAAAGTTAGACTTTTAGATTAAGACTTACCACGTGACTCATATTCCCCGGCTATGGACAATAACAGTATCGCATAATTATTAAGTTTTGATAAAATAGCATTTATACTATATATATACATTTAAAAACTCTATATTTTATTTTAAAATTTATAGAAAATAAAAGTACCACGCAGACATATACAATTAATTTTTATGAAAATATAATATTGTTAATTACGTAGCTTGAGGCGCCATCTATCGATAAACTGTACAACTAATAACATATTTTTATTTAACTGTTAAGTAACTTTTTATAAATTTTGCAGGGTATCCGTGTTCCATACAATGTTTAATAAAGTTATTAAGATTTAAATATATATTAGATTTATCACTAAC
>BMAO01035670.1:0-45360 GCA_019973975.1 Trichonephila clavata | reverse complement strand
ATATTTGCCCCCCCCCTGCAGACTCAAGTTTAGGGTGTCAAGCCCAAATACGTACTTAGCGTCAGTCAAGCTTGCCCCCCCCCCGGCAATGCGGGGCTGTACGTTACACCACTGATTCTGAGCAATAGCTGCATGGGAGCGATGGGGTCAGCATTTTCTCATATTTTGTTTAAAAATTTTTTTTTAAAAAACCTTTTTTTATACTAATTAAAGGAATATCAGTCTTAAACACATGTGTAAGCAAGCATCAACTGTTCATACTTTCTTAAACCCCTTTGTTGTTATTGTGAAAAAACGTCATCATAGGCATCGCCAAAAGGCTACAGAAAATCACTTGTTCCCTTGTTTGATGGTTGAGTATTCAAGTTAAGTTGTTCATATATTGCAGTGCTTTAGGGAATTCTAAGATAAGTCATTAACTTTTTTTGTTTCCTAAAAGTTCGATTGCAAGTAATGACTTGATATTTTAGCACTATTTTTATTTCTATCTGTTTATTTGACTGAACGGTTATTGTCACCGAATTTCTCAATGACGACGGCACGTGCCTTAACGAACCCGTGTGCTCTCAATGTCATAATTTCCAGAAATAAAAATTCCATATTAAAAATCATTCTACGTATTTAGTTGGAAAAAACTTGGTCACACTCTAAAGCATTTCAAGAGTTCAGATTGATTGTAATTTATTCAAGTTTCATATTTAACATATGAAAGTGATGAAAAATTATTACCTTTTTTTTCTAAAATTACATCACTTATTGTATTTTAAAAATATTTAAATTGGTATATTTTATGAGAAATTGTTCGAGTTTATTATAGGATCACATTGGGTTTATTTTAACCGTTTATATCTATCCATCTTTTTTAATGACATTACAAGAAGCATCAAGTACTGAATAAAGGGTAAGGATTCCTTTGCAAATTACGAAACAAATATTTAATTTCTGCAATTTAAATTTTAATACGTTCTTAGGAAGAAATGAATAAAACAAGTGGCGCTTCAATTAGAAAGAAAGACTAAAGAAGAAACCCAGAAGAGCTGCAGCTCTATTGAAATAGATCTTTATATCTCGTGAAAAAACTTCTGAAGTTGAAGAATGACTTAAAAGTATCAAAAAAGAAAATAACGTTTTGGTTAAATACGACCCAGTATTAAGTGAGCATGAATCAGGATTATTAGAATTCAATAACATTTTTGGTGACTTTCTTCCTTCTTCCAATTGTTTGTTGTGGAACTTTCAGTCTTTCGTCATTGATGGGATGTTTTACTTTCTATCATTGGCCAAGGTGTGAAGTGCAGTGTAGAGAATATGGAGCACAGATGGAAAACAGTGATCATTGTTGGTTGATATAGGGTTTAACTAGGACTACGAATGGTGTGGTAGTTCTATATTGAAACGTATATTGAACAGTTTTTGAGCGGACTTTGAGAAGCAAAGAGCACGCGGATTGTATACTTTAAAAATTATTAGTTTATTGAGCGACGGTTGGTTCGTCGTGCTTCGTGATTAAATTCTACAGGCATACAGAATTCAAATGTAAACAAAGAGGACTACTAGCGTCTTCTGCACATGCGGGTCGTAACAATTCTAAAAAAAAATACTTTCAAACATTTCAAGTGCTTTGGAAAAATTGACATCTTTAGAGAATATTTTTAAAGGATATATATACACTAGAATATTTTCAACTCTATCTTCTATTTTCTATCAATTATTCTATCTCTTTACTTTTCTGTGTTACCTCAATTTTCGTGAATCATTTCTGGAGATTGATGGTACGAAACAATACCTAAGAACAAAAGAGTTAGCTTACAAACGTATTATTATGGAAAAGAGACGAACTAGGGAAAAACGCAGTTACAGTAATTAAGACAATTGGTGAAAGGTTGGAAGTATTCATTGGAGTATCGACTTTGTAGGGGGGGGGGGGGGATTGTGAGTTGTGAAAATTTGCGAGATGATCTACCTTTAGAAAAGTTACATAGAGAAATGTCTAAGAGCAGTTATCTAGGAAATGAACGTGCGATATGAGTAAATAAATCTTCTCGCAGAGAATTATTTGAACCTAGTGTTTTATCCATTATTTTAATGAAAAATTTCGATTATGAAGTGAATAACTTTGTTGGCATTGACGAAAAACAGTCACACACAGAAAAGATTAGGAATTTTATTTTCGTACATGTTCTACACGAACAAGCTCAACTTTAGGAAAACTGGCAAGGACCTCTTGAAGTTCTAATATTTATTCAAAAATGTTGGTTGTAAAACTTTGTTTCAGATATAGTACTATTGTTAAGAATTCTTTAATAGTTGTTATCAGCGTCAATATTTGTGAATGGGACTTTTCGTGAAAATAAAATAAATTAAAAATTATTTTCCTTCCACAACGAGTGATTTGAGATTGAAAAATTTAGCTGTACTTTCCAAAGAAAATCTGCTAACACAATATAAATTTTGAAAATGTGTTAAGCAAGACTTTTCTAATAAAATAGCAAGAAAAATAATTTGCTTAATCATTATAAACATTTTATTTTATTTTATTTATTTACACTTAGTATTTGTTGATAATCATGTTGATTCCACCTTTTGATTGATTTCGATGGGTAGTAGGTTGTGGACCATTCCAGGTGACAAAAGCTCTAGGTACACCAACGACACTATATGTCACATTTTTTTAAAACATGATATAAATCTTGATTTGAATTACTAAAAAATATTCAATCGTTTGAAGCTGTTTAAAATTTCTATCAGTAATCTGCGTTCATTTTTTCCCCGGCATAAGAGAATCGGAAAAAAAACAATAAAAACAAATTTAGTAATCCGTGTCATTTTTCAATAACTTGAGTTTAAGATTCATCTCTAACCATTTTTAATTCAGCAAGAATAGCAAAACAAATAAACTTCAATAAAATTAGATGTTTAACATAATTTAAAAAATACATTTAAGATTCATATCTCGAGCACATGTCTGTGGAAGATATAACATCAAATAAGAATATTTATTTCTCACTTCAACACTTCAAAAAAACGCATGCTTTTTCTAAGAAATAACAAAATACTTCTTCCAAAAGCAATGTTATTTTGTTGATTATTGATGTGAAGATTGGCACGTTTTTGTTTGACTGCCAAATAATCGCTGTAATCGAAAGGTCAATGTCATGAGCTCGCGGTTCACGATGTTTCGGTCGATTCGATGGTTCAAGTTTTGATTTAACTGTAGACATGTGTTGTACAACAAAGTTGATACATACAAAATCTGTTGGGGCTGTAATTCCTCATGTTGGCATGCAGTGGCGTATAGCTACCAATGGGCTACCGGGCCCTCGAGCTCAAGGGGGGGGGGAGCTCGGACCCTGACCACCAAAATAGCCGAAAAAAACTTGCGATAATTTCTCCTACATTGAAGAGTACAAATATAAAAAGTTGCAAAATATAACTGTAATCAGGGAACTTAGTTGAAAGTAATTTTGAATTTGGGAGGAATTCTCCTAAATTCTTTTCTTTGTTTCTATGGTGTTGCGAAGTTTACTTGTTGAAAGATCAATTTCTTTTTCAATTTTCTCAATTTCTTTTTTTCATTTTTCTTGCTGTTACTTGAAAATGAAACTTCAAGTTCAATGAAAAATCATACTATGCATTTTAAAAAACCTACATAGGAAGGTGTGTTTTCTTGATCATTTTATTTTTAATAATGATATGAATCATAATAAGCTAAAGCTCACTCAAGAAACTCACACATACATATAGGACATGGGTGGGTAGACTTTTCCAGGGTGCGGGCTCCTTCAAATTTTTTCAAGGAGTTGCTGGTCCACCCAGTGTCAGTGGCGCACACAAGAGCGGGGAGAGGTCCACGGGTCCAGACCCTCCCTCATAACCCTTCATTTTTTTCCGATTCATTATAGTCCCATGTATATAGTATGTAAAATGTATTTAAATAATTGATATTAAGAATTTTTTTTCATTTATTAATGTTAATTATTTATTCAATAATTTATTTTTTGCTGTTTTTTGTTCCTACAATCGACAAAATCAAAAAAATATGTTTGACTGCGTATTAGTGTATGATACGAGAATGGTAGACCTTCAACCCTCGACCTCCCTTTAAATACTCTTGTGTGCGCTACTGCCCAATGTCGTAGTCGTGGTGAGGTAAGGAAAAAAGGTTATTATTATAACTTAATAATTAGTGTGGAATATATATTTATCTACAGAAATAAAATAAAAAACAACACTTTTAAAACCGCGTTTAAAGCAAAACTCAAGTTACAAACTTAATAATATAGCCCTAAATATAATTATATCAAAGGATTCATTTATTATGAAACAATTCAAAATACATTAAAAAAATAAAACATTTGTTTCTGAAGAAAGTTTTTGTTGTTATAGTGAGTAAAATGCTTAGTCTGCGTACTGTCAGCCAAACTTGAATTTTCCGTAAATAATTACTAACTGGTAAAATTTTTAGGCGGTCACCACAAAATGTCTTGGCGGTCTACTGGTCAATCTCGATCGACGTAAAGCCCACCCCGGATATAGGAGTATGTAACGTTGTGCTTTCCTATGTTATGAAGAGCACGATAAAGGGCTGATGTTAAAGAAGTAACATAGTATACATGAAATACCAATATATTTTTCCTTTTTTCTTGATAAAGCCCAACCAAAATAGAGCTCTCGGTGTTGCTTTTTTTTTTTTTTTTTTTTTTTTTTTTTTGCACCAAGGCCTTTGGATAGCTAGCTACACCTCTGTTGGCATGTTGTTGAAGAAAGGAAAGTGTAACGCCAGCTTAAATATCGTCTACGTCACTTGATAATTCATTCATCCAAAATTACGAGTTCCGGTTTCAATTCTCGAGTGTTACAAATTTTACATTAATTAATCAGTTAGTATGGCAACCATTAAAATAATATAAAATTTTATAGATAACTGAGATGATTTAAGGCAGCGATTTTTAAGCTTCCAATCGCTGCGGTCCCTTTTATGTATCAGCCTGACAACGCGGAATTCTAAAATTTTGAGCACCCCTTTTTGATTTCCAACCCATGGCTGAGTGATTTAAAGGTGCCTCAATAATCCTAAGACTGCTTCTACTACCTATATATAATTTTTTAACTTCTTTTTTTCCTTTAATAAAACAGTAGATGTCTAATTATTTGTATATATAAATATTACAAAATATTAATATCAAATATAAATAAATAAGGTTATAAATGTATTAATTAGTGATCAAGTCCAGGATGGCACAACTTTCAAATTTTTCACGAGGTTTTTCAGAGTCTGTAAAAGAGGTAAATATTAATTAGTGACCATCGTGGACCCCCTAGAAAGGTGCTGGGGACCCCGGGGTTTGCAGGCTACATCTGGGTATTTCAAAATTCGCGCACATCCACATGCTAATCCTTGTTGCTTAAAGACCAAAAGGGGTGGTAGAGATTTCTGCCACTAGATAGCAGCTGGTGCCCCATCATAAGAAATTTTGAACGTAGCTGGGATTGTTTTCAAATTGCTGGTCAGTTGTGGTCAGTTGAGCACAACAAGGGGTGCAAGATGTTTTCCCAAGAGCAAAGAATAGCCATCGTGGAATTTTATTTCGCTGTAGATAAATGCATTTCAACAGAAATATCCAGATGAAACAACACCAAATGCATTAACGATTACACGTTTAGTGCAACGGTTCTGTGACACAGGATCGGTTGCATACAGGAAGCGATCGGGTAGACCGTCCATAGTGAATACGAAAGGGGCAGATGTAGAGACCGCTTTACAAGGAAGTCCAATGAAAAAAATCGAAAACTCGCTGTGCAGCTTGGAATGTCGCGTTCATCAGCATGGAGCACAGCACGCGCATTAAACTTTCGAGCGTTTAAAATGCACGCTGTCCATGAAATGAAGTCTCTCGATTTTGAGAAAAGACTACATTTCTGCGAGGGTTTCGTTCTTTCCTAGACTCATAAGACATCCATAAACAGGATAACATATTTTTTTACAGATGAGGTATGGTTCCATTTGCATGGATACGTGAACAACCAAAACAGCCAATATTGGTCCAGAACGTCAAATTGTGGGCCACTTTTGTTCGGTAGCATTGCCAATTCGGCCATCTACATAAACATCACTATGAAATTCATATCCTTTCTGAACAGTGATGAACGGTACGCTTGGTTGCTACAAAACGGTGCAACGTGTCACACATCACGAGAGAGTATGGTAATTTTATCTAAATTTTTCGATGATCGTGTAACTTCCAGAGGTTCTTTGGCCACCACGTTCACAAAACTTATCATTTCCGGAATTTTTCCCTTAGGGATAGCTGAAAAAATGTCACCAACAGCATTAATCCCCATGCGCTTGATGAAAAGACAAACATCCTTCATGCAATATCGGACATTACTTCTCACACGCTTCGTAAAAATAGATTAGTCTGACAAAAAGAGTTCTATTTTGCGTCCAGGAAAATTGACACCCTTTTGAACATTTACTGTGATTTGAACATGTCTGACACCTAACAATAAAGATAATTGTTCAACCTTTGTTTGTCTACTGTTAATATAATTCATCTGTCTTTAAAACTCAATTACAAAGGTTGATGTGCGCGTCTTGAATCAACCGGTAATTATTTATGCTACAGCAAAAGATTAAAATCATTAACTATTATGTCACTACATTATATCCAATATATAACTTATTCTAGCTATTAATTATAATACTAAAGCAAGTAATATAAAAAAATTAAGTCAATTCCTACTTGATCAACAAAAAAAAGTTTATTTTAGTTACTTTTTATTAAATAGTTACAATTAATATAAATATGTACATACATATGACAGAATCTCAACATAAGGGGCAATTAATTTTTATTAATTATCATTAAAGTATCGCATAGTCATCCAAAACAATCGTGTATATAAAATTTCAGTTCAACTGTTCAGCTTTGAAACGTGAGAAACAAAAGTCTTTTTAAGTTTTGACCCAAGTCGCTAAAAATGAAGCCAACGTGGCTGTATCTGTAATTCTTTGAATAATTAATTACAGTCAATAATTTTAATTAATTATAATTAAATTATCGTATTGTTACCCAAAACAATAGTGTATAGAAAATTTCAGCTTAAAATGAGCATTTAAAATGTGGGGGAAAAACCTTTTCGTGTTTTGACATGCCAAAATGGTCGCTAAGTTGCCAAAAATGATGCCAAAGTGGCTGTATTAGTAATTCTTTGAATAATTAGTTTTAATCAATTAATTTTTATTAATTATAATTAAACTACTGTATTGTCATCCAAAATAAGTGTATATATAAAATTTCAGCTCAATTGAGTGCTTTAAAATGCATTTTATTAACGATTGAATACTTGAACGAGATAAATATATAGAGAGAGTGAGCTAATAGTAGAAATTGAATAAGTTATAAATTACATTACAAAAACTTAATTCCTTTTTCTGCCAGCTCATTTTACAAAGATTATATTTAACATTATCAAAAATTATAAAAATATTTTTAATTGACTGTTGATATAAAGTAATAAAGATAATGCTCATTTTGTAGAGTAGTTTAGTGATGATAATCACAAAAATATAACAGGTAATATTAGTCTATTGGGTTTTAAATACTTTCAGAAAACAAAACAAACAATGTCGAATAATGCCGAATTTCTATACGAATTCTAAATGAGACATATTCTCAAAATTCAAATACAATTGTGTTCGAAAATAAGAAACTACATTTAAACGGGGAAATTTCATAAAAATAATAAGTAAATGAATTTAAAGTTTATAAATGCTGATGACAGGTAAATTTTAAAATTTAGTATCAGATTTCAGAGTCAGTAATGACGAAAATTTTACCTAAGTTGACTCAGAACGCACCCTTAAGAAAGCAAAAAAGCAAACGCTTTAAAATAAATCTAAGATTAACACTAATTGTATATAAATTTGTTCATTCATAACTAGACCTCAATATCTTTAGCGTTGGTTTTACTAAAGATTTTTTTTTTGTAAAGAACTTGTATATGTGGACAATTGAGATGGAATTAGAACAAACGATTAAACATTTATTTATATTTTTCTGGAAATATATTTCTAATAATTACTATAATTAACAATTAAAAACTACCAAAAAAGTTAATGAATATGAATATGAAATACTTCTGAATCTGCTTCTGAATGCACCTAAATATGCTTAAAAAGAATGATATTATACTAAACACGGCAGAAAATTGTAAAAAATTAGGACCATGAATAAACAATTCTTCAACTAAGAAACCATGATTAAAATTTAAGAACAAGTTAACAGTATCCTCAATGCATCAATTAAAAAATACCCAAAACCAGGCTTCATACAAAAAAATACGAATTCTTTTAGAATGAAAATTATCAACATTAAAGACATTCAAATAAATATATTCTTAAATAGTAATTTAGCAGCATTCAAGTTGGGAAAAAGTAAAGAGAAAAATAATTTTAAAAGTTAAATTTTAGTGTGCCAAAATTACATTTATATACTATTGACATTTAAATTAACATCTAAATAGCATAAGTGAAAGCGATAAAAGTTCAAGATTCTAAAAATGATAGCGTAAAAATTATTGATATTATGAAATTCTGTGATAACATGATCGTCTATCACACATTCATACATTTCCGGTCCAGATGATTTCATGACAAAAAATTCAGTAAAACTTTTGCATCTGTCTCCGCAGATTTTTTTTACAAAGCTAATTTTCAATTTAACTTTATAAATTTTAACTAATTTCAAAAAATTTGATCTAAATGTGCGTAATCTGTACGAATATTTCGTTACATAAGAAAAAGAAATAAATTATATACTTTTCTTTTCGAATCGTATTTTCTTATGTTGGTGAAGCTTATCTTTTTGGAATGTAACCTGTGCAAAAATCGAAAATAGTGTGTAATTTTTATTAAAAAAATAATAAATTATATATTTTTGCTAAATTTAATAAAAAAGATTTTAAAAAATGTATCGTTATTTCGTTCTTTTTTAATTATTTTGATTGTGTAAAGAGAATTGATTTTCTAATCAGTAGTAGAGAACCTACTCTTGAGGAAACTACAGTAAAATACACGAATTGCTTCTCATTTCTTACGCTTGCGTCAAAACGTTTGGGTTTTTAAATAAAACATTTCATAATACATATATACATGTGATAAATTTTAAAAATAAATTTCATATATATTAAAAGACAAAACCATTTAAACTTGTTGTTTGATGTAATATTTTAATTTGATGTATCATTTTAATTTGTAGATTATTGAAATGGAATACGATTTAAAATTATTTTTAGCCCCAGTTTAGTTTGATAATGCTATGAATTGAAATTTTTAAAAAAAGTGCCCTTCCTTTATTTCACACAAGCCATTAAACACCCGCTTCGCTGGGTATTTCTTGACATTATAAGACTATATATTCTTCTAGGTTATTGCTATATAAGTCATCATATTAAATTTTCGATTTGTATTGAATACACATTCTTATAATACTCGCTTCTTTATTTAAAATCGAAAAGAGTTGAATTTAATTTACGCCTCTGTACCCTCCTCCTCAGAATCGACTACATTTTTATTGGATCTCTACTCTACAAAAAAAAATATGTCTGTCAAGTTTGTAAGTCTTAACATTTCAAAAATAATTTTTAAAATCTATAATACCCTTGGGAGTCGATTTCTACAAAATTCATTCTTATATTAGATCTCTACTCTACAGAAGGAATATATTTTTCTAGTTTCAAGTTTGGATGACTAAAATAGTTCAAAAACACATGATTTTTTTATCCATATTGCCCAGTGACTACCTTCGGGGGGTGGATTTTAACAAAATCCATTTTCAGTGGATCACTACTTTTATCATATTTCAAGTCTGTAGGTTTAACAGTTCAAAACGAGAAATTTTACTCTATAACTCCCGCATAACCCCCTTGAGAATGTACTTTTACATAGTACTTCAGCAAATCTCTACTCGACAAAAGAAACATGCCTGCCAAATTTCAAGTTTGTAGGTTTAATAGTTTGGGGGAACTCGTGATGAGTGTGAGTCACTTTACTCCCACATATATTCCGCATGCGGCAGAAATTTAAATAAATGATTACTCTACTTTGAAGTCATTATTTTATTTGGATATGCTTTCCAATTGCTTTAATGATATTAAATTTCTCTAGGTAGCATGTATAATTAGTATTAGTTCTTATAGTCAGATTCCATAAATGTGTGTGTTTTATCTCTTTTAGAATCTGAAAACTGAATTACTGTTAAATAATTTTATTTTTAATAATATATTTTTTAAATGTAAAGTGGGATGGACCCATAACTTTGTATATTCACAGGAATGCGAAATCTGGCAATGTCCTGTGCAATCGTTTGCATGATTCTCCTTGGTTCGTCCGCTCCTCTTGGAATCCTTGGATTGTTTAAAAAACAAATCAGCACCATCATGGTGACAGGAGTCATGTACAGCTTAGCAGGTTAGGTTTGCTTTATAAAATATAGTGTGTTTCATCTTATGACAAAGTTATAAGATTTTAATTTATCATTTGTACTTTTATGATCCTATATGTCGTTCTGATGCGGAAAATGAATTCTTTTTCCAAAATAACCGTTTTTATTAATTTTTGTTAACATGCTACAAATTTTACAAATTCACTACATCATAACATCAGATTAAATCTGTTCATATATCTTTTCACATCGACTACCCTCTTTTATCATTAGATAAATTTTCCGCTCACTTCATGAAACAGAGCCATTTCTTGAGCAATCATATCACATTTGCTTACTAATTCTTTACAGCAAACAAAGAGTTTTCTAAGTAAGTATGCAATTCATCGTTCACTAATTATAACTATACACGTGACAAATCTAATCAGGAAGGATTTTTTTTGTTCTATTATTTAATTTTAGGCTATGCGTATTCAATAAGTTATTTTTCATTTATATGTATATATACAAGGGACAGTCAGAGAATTCCCGGTATTTCGTTGCAACTCTTTATTATCACAATATACATGTTCACATTTATAACTAACCACCTTCAAAGTAAGTTTCTTCAGAACACGCTTGTGCTTCCTCGCTTCTGCGATTTCTGAAAATATAGTGATATCTTCTTAAATTCAGCCGTCGCTTCGGTTTTGATGTCTTCTACGATAATGAAACTATTCATATCATCTGAGAGAAAGAGAAAGAAATGATTGTATGAATGGATCCATAAAAGATTTCCACTTCGTATGCCAACTCGTCGATAGTCATTCTCAGTCTGATTTGATTAACTGTTTTATTTGCTCGGCCATTCCTTCATTTCTGGAGGTGAAGGTCTCCCACTGTGACTCTTCTCTTCCAGCAATTCATGCCCATACTGAAATCTGGAATACCACTCTTAAATGGCTGTCTTCTTTAAAGAACAATCGCAGTCGTAAACTACTTATAAGGCTCAAATTTCTCCATTCTGCACATGATGTTCGCCCTTTGCTTGAACTTTGACATCGTGTCAACTGATTACTACATTACTCCTACCTTCATCTACATTGCCTTCGCAAGGCTTGTTACGAATTTCGGTAACATAAAATATGGCGGTAGTAGAAAAATTAATGAGTTGTATCGTGGTAACAAAATTTCAGGAGCTTTTTGACTACCCCTCGTATATACAAGTTTGAGAAAGAAAGAACTTTTAAGAATATCCAAAAGAACCAGCCCCGATCATCCACCAGCTCTTCAAGAAAAGTAGAAGTCAGTGATTGGAATTTCATCAATTGCCTAGAAAATGTGTTCGCCAAGTGATTAGTGAGACATGAGAGCCAAAATAGAGCATCCATCGCATTTAAGAAAAAGTTTTATTCCTATATTAATATACGTTTTCAATAAAGATGATCATGACCACAAAATTGAATTTTGTGATTAGAACCCAAACACCAATTGAAATGGTTAGGATAACTTTAGATTCCATCGGTCAGCGTTATCAGCTGTTCCTAGGCGATAATGGCCGACAATTTGATCACTTTCGTTTAACGTTTCTACATTTGTTCACATTATTTTGATTTTTGAAACTGTTATGTATCATACTAATTGTTAGAGTTAGAGTAGTTCAAAGAGTGTATACATTTTATTGGGACATTCTGTATGCCCACATCATACAACATTATTGATAGTTTTAGTACTAATTCAATGTCGTGGTTTCTGCAACCTGTTTTCAAAATACACCATACTCTTTTTATTCCTCCTTTCTTTTCAGCCGTGTTTGGTGTCTTCAATCTAGTCTTCATGCGGTTCAAGCGAGTGAAAGCAGACGGATTTTACACCAGTACCATTCTCGACAGAGGAATACCTGAAGAATACTTGAGAACGAGGCTATTCACTGTGGGATGGCCTTTATCTTTGGAATGCGCAGGACTCTGTATATGTTTCTTGGCTAGCATTTTCTGGCTGCTTCTGGCGAAGATATTCCGATTTATCGTACTCAGTCCCACATTGTCGTGAACCAGAACCAAGACGATTTTTTCAAACTATGGTGCGATTGCATAGAAAAAATTCCTTTTTAAGTCTAGCACATTTTATCATATTCACTTGTTCATGTATCATAAGCGAATGAATAAAATATTACGTGAATGATGTGTGTTTTTTGGTTTTGTGAATCAATCATTAAGAAAGTGAAATCGTTCTTATATGAATTGTGATTTAGAATAAAGATGCAGGGATTTATATAATTTACCTAGATAATTGTTATTGCTATTTAGTGCAAAATATATGTAAAATAAATAAAAGATAACTTTGGATTATGTATCTATTGATATTTCTTTATTCATATAATGTATAAACTAAACTAAACTCAATGGCACAACAGCTCTTGAGGGCCAAGGCCTCCTGTGCTCATCTCAGTTTTCGTTACCTTGGGTGCTGAGGTGCAAGAGTAGATGTTCCGGTCAGGTGGTCAATCTGGGGAAAAAACCCCAGTACTTAGTCCTCAAGCAAGCTTGGTACTCATTTATCAACCCACTGAAGGCATGAAAGGTTGAGTCGACCCTGCCCAGCCCGGGGATAGAACTCCAGACCTGTGGTGTGGAAGCACGATACGCTACCATATTATTTGTAAATGTGCGAGATAAAAAAAATCTCATTATATTATATTAATACTTACCCCTAAAATTGTGTCAAAATCATAAAATAGTAATAATTTGGTGAGCATTCTCAAGTGGACCATATACATTTTCTTTTCCATTAATTTATTATAATTATTTTCGTTATGATTTGATTAAATATAAAATATAAAATTTTGTTTTTTGTTTTTTGCTGATTGATAAAATTTAGTATGAATTTTAGAATTTCCTTCTTTATATGTTCTAACGCACACTTATTTTGCAGGTTCATAATACGACGATAAAATGCTCTTAAGATTTCATTAGTTGATGAAACATGCGTTATTTCATAAAAAAATGATACAATTATCATAAGGAAAGTAATTTTTTAAAATGTATTCCATTAATGCTTTCTTTCAATATCTTTACAGTTACATAAGCAACATTACAAAGCAACTTTAAAGTATATATTTGTTTTAGATAATATTTATAAATGGACTGATAGATGAATTTGGAAAATAATGGGTACTTTAGCTATATTTATTTACTTAACTTAGCTGTTTTATTTGATATATCACTCTTTCCTTAGAGTTTTATTTGAAATTTACCTATAATTACTCAAAACTATGATTACCTTTTTACCTCATTAGTTTTTTTATTCTTTTACGTGATTGTTATATTTTACAATTAACCCGTAAGGAGAATGCATGTAACCTGTAGTAGCTTAATAAAATCACTTTAAATTTCGAAATATCATCTTTCTTATCAGGACAAACTCTGTCTGCTAAGCTTCCTTTGCATTCCTTAACAAACTACGGTATTTGAAAATGGTTTCGTCTTCTGATTTTTAAATTTGGGACTACATAATTAGCCTTCGCAATTGATTCTACTATCATTATTTAACAGTATTTTGAGATAAAAGATTTGTTCTTAGTACCACTGCTTTGTCTTTACGATACTCTTTTTTATAGACTTTGAATTTGAAAGCTCATTTTAGCACGTAATATCTTGAGATAAGTATGGAAGCACACCGAATTATGTTGTGTGCAACAAAGTTCATTAAAAAAAAAAGAGTAACCATTAGTCCATTTCTCTTTGAATAATCTTCCGAAATTCACTTTCTCGCAAAAAATATACGCATAAAAAAAGAAACAAGATATTATCATGAAACGTTACATGTATGTAGTGTATGAGGAGATAAGCAAATGATTACAAATTAAGAGGAATTGATTGTTTTATTAAGAAAATATGGTATGAAAAAGGTTACAAATCACGTACTAGGTAGTAAATCTACCTCTAGCATCTATACAAGCCAAAACTTGGCATGGCATCGAACCAATGATGTCACATATGACCTTCTGTGTAAGAACATGCCATGATCTTTGTAACTGGACAGTTAATTCACCAGTATTCTGGAACAGCTACAGTTGTCTTCCAAGCCCGTCCCGGATATGCTCAATTGGCGAGAGGTCTAGTGACCTGACAGGCCCCGAAAGTACGTCAAATCCTTGAATACATTGTTGGGTAAGTCGCGCCGTATGTGGAAGAGCGTTGTCTTGTTAATAAATGTCACCTGGGCAACTTGATATCATAGGCAGTGCAATTGGTGTTAAAAAGACGTTAACTGGGTGCTGTCAAGCTGCATTAAAGAACCACTAGAGGTGATCGTGTGTCCCAACGAATCGCTCCCCACACAGTCACACTTTATGTAATCGCCGTATGCCTCTTGACAAAATTGCCGGATTGAACCGATGACCTGGCCTCCTCCACACGAGGAGGAGCTGGTCATCAGCATTGAAACTGAATCACAGGTTTCATGCTAAAGATCGAACACCCCCAGTTGTCACTCTCCAGGTAGCCCGTGGTTGGTAAAAATCCAATCGACACTGCCTATGATGTGGAAAAAGCTGTAGGTGTCTTAATGGTCATCGGCCCATTACACCTGCGTCGTCCAATCGTCTCTGAATGGTTTCCCTTGATGCTACCGGATGTCTGGAAGGTAGTAAATGGTGTTAACCGATTCTAGCGGCCAGTGGAGTAAAGAAGAATATTTGGGCCCCCTGAAAATTAGGTTTTGGGCCTCCAAGTTGGATTTTACAAAGGGATTTTACTTGGCGGCAGTCAGGCTTTGGACACCCTAGAGACCTGCCCCCCCCCGCAATGCAGTGGTTACGGGAGTGTAGGTACACCACTGCTAGCGACGCTGTTAATGAGGACCTAACTGCTCTTATCTTTGCACGATCATCGCGCACATTTGTGTTTCTAAGACGCTCTGACCTTCCGCGACGGGAGACTATCCCTTCCGAGATCCATTGTTGACAACACCGAGAAAGTATTATATCGCTCTGACCGAGGTTGCTGCCGATACGCCTGTCTGAACAATCTGCTTTTCTGATTCCTACTATGCGCCCTTTCTCAAAGTCCTACATTTGTTCATACTGTCGCCGGTTACGTCTTAGAGGCATCTCTAGTCCCAATACCGTCTATCCAAATCGACAGATTAGTTTAAATAATTCTATGGCAGCAATCATGGTCTTAAACTCTCCCACTTGCACATCTCATATGCACATAGTACGCTTACCCTTGTCTCTTTAGTTTGGAAATTTTAATCATTTGCATATCTCTTTCCAGACTACATCCCTACCAAGTTTTGTGATTGTAGCTCAATTTCTTCTGGATGCATATATTTGTGTGTGTGTGACATAGAGTGAATATTCACTGGATATTCTTTATTCAGTTTTATGTATCAAACTCTTTATTTGATAAGGATAAGAATTATGATAATGATCAAAATAAATGATAGTATGTATTTTTTATCAACGAATAACAAAAATATAGATAAAAGGGGGGGGGGATGTGAGAAACACTTATCTAAAAAAATTACGGTACAACATAAGATAATAACCGACATATCAGTAGCCACTTTGTTTTCTTTTCACTCAATTTTGTAACGTAATTCAGTAATTTAGTAACTCAGTAACGGAATATACGACGTTTTGAATAACTCTGCTCATTTTTTTTTCTAATCGCAACAGTAAAATGAATATAATCGCGAGGTAGATTATTTATATTTTTTTCTCTCTTCATGTGTTTCTATGGCTGCGGGCTAGACATCCATGAATTAAATGAATTGAAAGTAGCATTACGATTTAAGAAATGAATTCACAAAAACATAGTAAAAAGAACCAATGCCTACTTGTTACTGCAATTTAATGACTGATGACCCTTCTCTTCGATTCACACACCAACTGATTTTTGCGACAAGCACACTGCTTGTGATACATTTAAACTGCTGTCACATTTTCTAAAATCCTGACGAACATCAAGATATTATTATATTTCTGTTTATCTCATAAAGATGCTCTACTTTAGTAAAGACATTCTTAATACTTATAAGCATTAGCATTTGCACATGAATGATTCGGAGTATAATATTACCCCGAACTTGATAACCGTTTAAGTCGGGGTATAATTTCGCATATAAAAACATGTAAAAAATATTTTTAGTTGTGACTAAAGATGAAAATTAGATGATACTAGCTGGTACACCATTCTTCGCACGGGTGAATGGAAAAATTAAACGATACAGATTGAAAGATAAAGAAGTTTTTAATGAGTTAATTTTACGTGAATTGCAAATTAAACAAAAAAAAGCTTTTTGCATATCTCAACTGAACAAAACTCCCCATATTTTTTAAATTTTAAGTTTAAAGGTCTAATAGCTGATAAAAAGGATTTTTTTTATATTTATAACGCCCCGTAACTCTCTTGTGGGTCTATTTTTGAGAACACCTTCCTAAGGTGATCTCTCCTCGACAAAAGTAACACATTTTTACAAATTTTGTGTAATGAACACTTAAAATAGAGTAAATAATTTATATCTGGATGTGTAATACGTTAATAGTACTTTCTGTTGTATTTATTCTAGGTTAAAATTATAATATTCGCAAGTAACGCCGTTCCTTACATTATAATGGCGATTCAATGGAAACAGCGAAATGTTGGTGATAGAGCCAAGTTGGCATCACTTTTGGAGACCACGTTGGCAACTTGGCGACTGATTGATCGGTGCAGAAGTTGCTTTCCTGTAGCATCGCCTGGTGGGGAGCTGCAACAAAGAGGATAGCCCCAAAACCTTCTCCACAAAAAAATACATATACATGCCAGTTTTCATAGTGATGGGTTGAACGGTGTTGCAGTGAAGTGATTTCATGTATACAAACATCCATTTATATCCATACATAAGGATTTAGCAACAAAAATGTTTAGTAAAATTTTAGATGATACAAATACAAAATCGCAGTCCGAAGTTATTTTAATGTAGAAGGTTTCATTAAATCTAACGAATGTAGTCTACTGGTTCAAACATTTTTTTTTCAGACGTCGAGTATTTTACCTTTATTTTTTATAACTGTTCTGATCGTCGATTCCGTTTAATAAAAGCTCTGCTATTTCACAAATTTTTATCTTTATATCGAAGTCTTAATAATATTAAGTTACATTCCAAAGATAAAGTTTTTATTTTCTTGTTTGCAGGAGAAAAATCAGTTCTTTGTTTGGATGGCATGACCGTCTCTCAAATCTGCGTAGATATAATACATATTACAAACACGGTATAACATTTATTACATGTAATTACAAACACACGGGGCCGTGGGTAGCCTAGTGGTTAGAGCATCGGACGCCAGACCGGAAGGCCTGGGTTTGATGCTCGATGCCACCAAATACTCGCCGAGTACACACGGAGCACGAACTCGTTAAATCAGTGGTTTCGAATGGTGTCGCCATCTATCGTGAGCAAAATCGTACTGTCATCTTCATGGGCTCGAAGCTTAGGCTAATGACAGACGTATCTCTAACCCGTTGCCATGATGAATTTCTTGGGCCTCGATCTGACTACGTCAGACAGGTATCATAAGCAACAACGACAAACACACTCTCCGTAGATAAGAAATAAATATCACAAAATAAATTTTTTGGCTAAGCATCGAATCTGTGCGATAAGTCTGAACATCTATCTTAGCTAAAAGAAAAACAGAGAGTGAGTAATTCAGTTGTTAGCGCTCAAACAAAAGACGAATTGTCGAGATTTAAAAATCACGTTGCTCCGAATTCACATTAGTCGAGGTTTTTCTGAAAATCAGCCCTTCTTATACGAGGGGTTGCGTGACTTGACGCTTGTGCCACTAAAAATTTTAGGAATTTGATATATCTTTTTACATAAAATAACTTTTTCACCATTAATAATTATATTAATTTAAAAGCTTATTTAGATTCTTATTTAGAAAGCCAATCGATAATTTAATTGTTTATTTAGATTATTATTGGAGTATCGATCAAATCTAAAGCATATTGAAGAAGTTCTTTGTCTGGAGTATCGACTATTATTCCAAGCTTTAATAATATAATTAATAATAATCAAGCATATCCTTCCTATTGATACTTAAATCTTTCATATACCGTCGTAAATAAAAAGTGATGATCTCAGAAATTAATTCAAAATGACTACAGTTAATAAAAAGATTATAGTTTATGTATCGTTTAGCGTGTAATTACATTACTCAGTGGTTTTTTTTTAAATTTTGTTAATTAAAATTTCTATATCATTATATTCAAAGTAAAAACGTATTATGTTTGTTTATCACTACAAAGCAAATAATATACAACAAGTAAAACACATTTAGAAGTACCCAAGCGTGTTTGACCTTTGCGCAATGCTTATGGGGTCATACAAAATTTTTGTACAAAAAATTAGGTCGCAACCTACCCCTGTTGTATTTTAATGAATGTATTACGTAAGTAAAATACCGAAAATTTTTGTTCTGTAGATGATTCATCCTTTAGCGAAACGT
Organism: Trichonephila clavata; assembly: GCA_019973975.1. Taxonomy (NCBI): domain Eukaryota; kingdom Metazoa; phylum Arthropoda; class Arachnida; order Araneae; family Nephilidae; genus Trichonephila; species Trichonephila clavata. Next base: position 26,436 of record BMAO01035670.1, on the reverse strand, counting down.
ATCAGGTAATCTGCTAATTAACTCTGCTAACACCCACGGTTCGTCGACTACAGGTGTGAGAGGGTTCGAGACATAGCTACAGGGTTATAGTTACAGCTGTATCACCCGTATCAATGATACAGGGTTCCCTAGATACAGGGGCCACAACACGTTTAACTACAGTCCACTAACAGGGCTCCCATATCTAAAAAAGGGCCCCGAAGGAATTCTGATACAGAGCCCCCTCAGACCTAGCTACGCCAGTGAGTAAGAAACAGACATTATCAAAAGTTAACTAATTTTATTTAGCCTTTAACACTTATGAGGATTTATGAGAATACACTCTAATAACTAAACCTGAAGAGCAATTAAACTTATTAATCTTATTAGATAAATATAAACACTTATTTTATCTATTATCTTGAACGCTTTTGCTAGAAACTTGCTTAATCGTCAGCCGTAAAGTGGACGACTTCCACCTTTCTCTGAATCCTTCCCTTTTGGAATAAAAATAACGAAGTGCGACCACCAGTCGCTTCACTATGCTTTCCGCTTAGGATCAGTTTTCAACCATCACCTCGCCTACTCCACGACTAGCACTTAAAGAGAAATTTGAATTTATACAAAAAATTATCCTCTCTAGGGGAAGGGGGTTTCAACTAAAATCACCGTTAAAAAGAGTATTTTCCCCCAAGAGGATTAGTAGAAGCCCGAAGATAACCAATTACAAATATATGTAAAGGGAACATTAACACCTTTTGAACTTTAATGATAACATATATGATCCTAACTCATTAGTCCATTAAAAAAAACCTGTAAACAAAATCCAACAAAAAATAATTACAAATATATGTTTCATCTAAAATTTTATTCTATGATCCATTCGTTTGATGCCTCTAGATATAATTTTAATAAAAGTTCAAATGTCGCCCATCCGGTAAAGTGGTTAATGTCGCTGCGGGGAAATACCGTAGGGCCTGCGTTCTAATCCCGGATGTTCGTAAATGAATAGTCCATATGCAGCAGGGGAGCACTCTAAATAAATGTCGATCCACAAGTCTTCTCGTGAGATTGTTGGAAGAGGAAGAGAAGTGGGAGGCCCCTGACTACCTCCAGAGAATTCTCTCACAAAATTGGGGAGGAACCGAGCCAAATCGTATTGTCATCTGTATGGCGCTCAAAACAGTAGGGTAACGAAGAACATTTGCCCCCCCCCCTTTGCAAAGTCAGGTTTTGGTCCCCCAAGTTAGATTTTACAAGGGGTAGATACTTGGCGGCAGTCTGGCTTTAGGGCCACTTAGAACCCCTGCCCCCCCCCCGCAATGCGGGGGTGTACGTTACGCCACTGCGCTCAAAGCTACGGCTAACGACAGGCGTACAATTAGCTCTTTGCCGCAATGAATTTCGTGGGCCTGATCTACCATCGTCAGTGGCATTAGAAGCAACAACAAAAGTTCAAATAAACCAAGATAATCCATTAGTCTTTTTTCCCTAATTAGGAAAATTATTTCCTATAATCTTATACATCGAATTTTTTTTAGGAATTTCATTAAAAAAACTAGTAGTGTAGCTATAACTAAGTACTTCTTTTCAGAAAAAAAATGCGAAGAAATAAAGTCAGACCATTTATAATGTCGCTTTGATTTTGATTTTTTATTAACATCGTTTTTTAAAACTGCATGTGAGCTATTGGCGACGGATCTTGTAATTTCCGAATAAACTTCGAATAAGTGACGATGACGACATCTGAATTGGCGCTATACTTTCCAACCTTCCACATCCCTCTAACGTGAGAACTTTGAGCCTCAACAGATTTAACCCACATTAACCTATTTACACGACGGATTTTTAGAGGCACCATGATTTCGAGCACCTGACTTAACAATGCTCTCGAGTCCAAGACTCATACGGTTACCACAACGTTTCTCAAAGTGGGGGTGCACTTCCCTCTAGAGGCGTGATAACCCTACGAGGGAGGCGCGAGCATATCGAAAAGTCCAAAATAAAGTATTTAAAAAATTACAAATTTACCGAAAGGAACCAAAACAAAATATACATTCTGACATAATAAAAATTAAATGCACATTTACACTGATATAATATACTTATAAGTGTATCAGTACTGCACAATGTATTTGATGATTAATTTCAGAATACTAAATTAAGAACAAGTTTAATAATTACTAGTGATTCACATAGGCTTGTCATATACAAAATTTAATACTTATCTTGATAATTTGTACAGTTTATGATTAAAATCGTATTGTAACTTTAACGTCAAAGTGCATTATTATTGCATTCAATATATTGTTATTGTGTTTAGGAGAGGTGCGATGAAAATTATGAATTAAAATTGGGTCGCAAACATTGAAAGTTTGAGAAGCACTGGGTTCCAGCGCTTTCACTACAGTGTCGCGGAACAGACTAAAATAGGGTTTCAGATGCTTCTACAGTTGAATAAATTACGAGGTCCTTCGCTAATACTTCTCTTGCAGCTTCAGAATGTGGCATATTTAATGATTGAATCAATTAACAGAGGAATTCAACTTTTGTGTACTTGATAAATGTTGATTGAAATAAATTTATGTGTACCTGAGAGATAAATGAAATGTTAAATAAAAGGTAGATTCAATAAATTAAATATTGAGAAAATTGGATAAATGAAATATAAAATTTATAAAAAAATTATAGTGTTTATTTCTGTGATGATTAACCAATATTAAAGTATAAAATTATAAATGACAAAACAAATTATGGTTTTTTGCCGGCTGGGTGGCGAAGTTGATTTGTCGCTGGCCTTCTGCATCCAAGGTAGCGAGTTCGACCCCGGCCTAAGTCGGTGGATTTTCATGATGCAGAAAATAGACAACGGCCGTATCATATGATTATACGACATGTAAGAGAACCTTGGAGTGTCTGTTTGGCTTGGGAAAATAAAATCCAATTACAGGTTAACATCGTCAAAGCTCAGGTGTCTCCCTCTAGGGAGGAAAATGGGCAATTGGTATACTTGCGGCGTTTGGTATCCGTCTGTAGGGAGCGTATTAAAAAGAGATACCAGCACTATACTAGGTCTGCAAAGGTAAAACACCAAACTGCAGCCATTAGAAATATAAAAATAGATGAATAAGTTATGGTTTCGTTTTCTATCTTTTTTATTTCAGTCACCAAGGGGATATTATTTTAGTTACAAATTGTATAAAATATGTGTATATATATATATATTTCAAAAATATACACGAAATAGTTATAAACCTAAGATAACTATAGTCATGATAGAATAAAGTCTTAGCCACAGTAGTACTAAATATATATATATATATATGGCCACGATAGCTTAGTGGCTATGGTCACTGACTCGTGGCCGGCGTGTCATGAGTTCAAACCTTGTGCCACTGAAGATCTTCCATGTGGCTGATGCATGTTAAATCTGTCAAGGTTCAATGTCCTCCTGTTAGAGTGGTGTGGTAGTTTGAGAGGAAGGTACAGCTCAGGTGTCGTCCTCGTCACCTGATCTTGGTTCATAATTACGAGGTCTGTCGCCAATAGCCCTTGTGTTGCTTTATAATGTGAAGTTAATAAACTTTCACTCTCTTCTATGTATAATATTATATCGCATTGATTGAACAGTTACACCATCATAGAGAAACAAATCTTAGCTCTGATATTAAAACATATTAATTTAATTTGAAAAGTGGTCAGGTACGATAAATAATTTGATAGCTAAAACTAAAAACCCCTTTTGGCTAACTAGAAAAAGGAATTCACGCTATGATTAAATTCCAAGGAACAAAAAAAAAAGTAATAAATATATCATGACTACGGAAAGGAAAGTTCCTGAATTGAATTCAAATTGTGAAACAGAAGACTAGATTTGTGAACAAGAAAATTAACTTATATTGGAAGAATGTATAACAACAAACCTTTGTAAGTCTAGTCGTGTACTGGTCAAAGAACGGCAACTTCAACGACCTTCAAACTTAATTCTGAAACAACAATTTTCCCGTATTTTTAATACCTCAAGAGAATTGTACGATTTGTTATGAATAATTACTGGGAATTTTCAAGTAATCTTTTCATTACAAAATTTGCCGTCCCAATATTGACTTTACGTAAACTTCTTTAAACAATTAAAAAAAGGCATATTTAAAAAACATTCACACAAGCTATTCATAATAATAAATGCCATTGTTTGAAAACGCATTTTCAAGCACGCAAATACTAACTTATTTGTATTCATAGATTTAAGCGATATTTCTTCTAATATGCCCAATTTACTAAAGAAACAGCACAATTCCAAAACGAATTTGTATTTGTCCTTGAAAATAATAGCTCCTTTGAGATTTATAAATTGCAAGTAAGCAGTTACCAGTTTCCTAAGGACAAAAATGAAATTTGAAGTATAATCTGAACTTATTTATTTATGTTTAAGAAAAAGAGTTTATAAATTTTTATGCATTTTGTGTTTTTCTTTCGCAAATCATTTTAAAATTTTAACGGGCCATGTCGGGAAGCACGACATAAGTTCTTTATGTTCAATGTATAAAGCATACGAAATAAAGATAGCTTTCATTATAAGTCTTGGAAAAGAGATTGATTCACATGACATTAAGAAGTGTAAAAGCTTCTGTATAAAATATTTTTCTCCTTGATAATTTCTGATTGAGAAAAACAACTCATCAGTCATCTCATTGTTGACTTTCATTGATAAAATATTTTATCATGCATTATCATAAATAAATTTGTTGCATTTTTGATTGTGGTACTTTTTTAACGTCATTTCTTCATCGGGAAAGTTCAATTATATCTTACTCTGATGAAATATTACCTACAAATTAGCGCACAAGAATAAAACTTTCAAATAGGAAAAAAAATAAGTATAACTGCTTAAAATGCATCAAATTTCTGAAAGTACTTCACGTGAAAGTTTTAAAACTGTTTTCAATAATTGTTGGGAAAAATATTCATTTCAATTAGGATTCAAAATTGTGTCTTAAAGTTGTATATTTATATATATATGAGTATGTGTGAGTGTGCAATAACTCAATTATTTATTTAAAATTCGAATCTTATTTTATAATCTCTCAATCATAATTACAAATTTCCTAGTTCTAAATTCGTCTCATTTTACTTAGCATTAAAATATTAAAATCTATATTTTGACATATTCACTAGTGATTCCTTTTTAAAAGGATTAGACTTCAATTCTTGATATATTTATTAATGATTCCAGAAAACGAATATCATAATATCTTATACGGGTCTTACAAAGCGGTTTCATTTTTTCCCCTAAACAATAATGTAATTTCTATAAATAACTAATAATTCCCTTCACTTGAACATGTGATTATATTTTTATAAAATGCTCTCCCTGTTTATACTTAAGTATTTAAATCGGGAACTTCAATAATTTCTTCTCTCGTATTCTGGAACTTGAGCGGGAAAAAAAACGCACGCTCAAAATAATTCTCCTGCTAAAATGGAAGAAAAAACCCGATTATGTGATCAATATTAAGAAGTTTTGTTTCAGTTACATGACTACAATACGAAAAAAGAAAGTCGTCTTCACATTGATATATCTATATCTATATAAATAAATAAAATTGAAGTGTCTGTTTGTAATTTCAAATTAGCAGCTTTTTACTAAATGCATTTAAAGGCATATACGGTACTTATATCAAAAAATCAATTTTTAAAATTTTTGTCTGTCTGTCTGTTTGTTCCGGCTAATCTCGGGAACTTCTGGTCCGATTTTAAAAATTCTTTCACCAATGGAAAGCTACATTATCAGCGAGTAACATAGGCTATATTTTATTCCCATATTCCTACGGGAACGGGAACTATGCGGATAAAACGTTGACGTTGCTTACTCCCCGCCAAGTTGGCGCAAAATTATGCATTTGCTCAATAATGGAAATTTTAATAAATATTTTCTCACATTTGTAACAAATAACTGAAACATAGTATTATTTAGCATCTTCACAAAAAGCAATTTTTTAAAGGGTTTTTTATGGTTATTATTTACGTTACGTTTGTTAAATGTCAAACTCAAACTTTGAGAAATATCGCCAAGTTGGCTAAGAATTTAAATCCCAGATATTTTAATGCAAATTTTCTCCCACTTTTTAAAGAGGGAAACGAAATAAAGTTTTAGCGAATTGCGTGCGCGTGATATTGAAAATTCTATGGTAATATTAACTGACAGTTTCATAAAAAGTTTTGATTACTTAAGTAGGTTTGATATTGAAGTGTCTGTTCGTAATTTCAAATTAGCAGCTTTTTACTAAATGCATTTAAAGGTATATACGGTACTTATATCAAAAAATAAATTTTTAAAATTTTTGTCTGTCTGTCTGTTTGTTCCGGCTAATCTCGGAAACGGCTGGTGCGATTTTAAAAATTCTTTCACTAATGGAAAGCTACATTATCAGCGAGTAACATAAGGTACATTTTATCTCCATATTTCTACGGGAACGGAAACTATGCGGGTGAAACCGTGGGACTTTGCTTACTCCCCACCACGTTGGCGCAAAATTATGCATTTGGTCAATAATGGAAATTTTAATAATGGAAATTTCTCACATTTATAACACAGTGAATTGAAATACAGTGTAATTTAGCATCTTTACAAAAATCAATTTTATAAATGGTTTTTTATTAAACGTATAACGTTTATTACGTTACGTTTGTTAAATGTCAAACTCAGACTTTGAAAAATGTCGCCAAGTTGGCTAAGAAGTTATCTATTCCGACAATCCCAGATATTTTAATGCAAATTTTCTACCACATTTTAAAGAGGGAAACGAAATAAAGTTTTAGCGAATTGCGCGCGTGATATTGAAAATTTTATGGTAATATTAATTGACAGTTTCATAAAAAGTTTTAATTTTTCGAATGTTTATCACTTTGAATTTTTTAAAAATCAAATTATACAATATTCAAATTTTGCACAAAATTTTTCACTTATACTGAACCTAGATATTTTATGTGGAAGAATTACTTTGAAGATATACTAGATAAAACTATAGAGGAAGCCATACAATGTCACTCGCCGAATAAAATTAGGGAGCTTTATGCAATACTTATTTCATCTTCGGTCTTTCTAATCCTCAAACCTTTTGGAAAAAGTACAAAGACTACATGGCGGAAGATATTTTGCAGCAAATACAAGCAAATATGCCTTTCAATCAACACATCTACAACGAAACGCAATAAAGGTTTTCAAAATGGTTGGGAAAAAACTACATGATTTTGGAATGATTATTCCTAGACGTGACGACGGAAATGGCTTCGATAATGAAATCGCTTGAGAATTAAACTACGATTTTATAGCATTGCAACATCAAGTAACAGAATTTATCCCTCAATTAACTCCAGAACAAAGTCAAGTTTTCCAACAAGTGCTACGCAAAATTGAATCCGGCAGTGGTGCACTCTTTTTTCTCGACGCCCCTAGATGAACCGGAAAAACGTTTTTTCTTAACTTATTATTAATGACCATCAGAAAAACCCAGAAGATAGCAGTTGCTGTGGCCCGCACATAAACTTCAATTAAAAACTAAATGTACCAGTTATACTTAAGCAAAATCTCGATGATCCTCGACTATGTAAAGGAACGAGGCTTTGGTTCACATAACTGACGCAGAATATACTTGGTGCCAATATTTTAACATATGTCATGAAAAGGGATAGTGTTATCATACCTCGAATTCCAAGTATCTCCACTGACCTACCGTTTCAACTCAAACGATTTCAATATCCCCAGTTTTAATGTTGCTATTAACAAAGCTAACATTTCAGGTAGCAGGGGTGCATTTGGAAAAGCAATGTTTTTACCATGGCCAACTATATGTAGCCTGATCGGTGTGTCCAATTTCCAAATCTTCACATATTTGCAACTGACGGAAGGACATATAATATGGTATACAGTTCTGTTTTGAGCTCTTTTAAAGAGAAAGTATATATTAAACGTAGATACTTTCGATTTTTAAAAATATTAATAGCTTAAGTTATTGAATTTTTGTTAATTATTATAATAAATTACATTTTCAGTTTTTTTAAACTAAGATCAGTTTTAGAATTTTTAAATTTTATTGGTTCCAGTCAAGCAATAAAAAAATTACCATATTATATTACTTACTTTTTAATGATAATGATTACGACTTTGACAGTTATTTAAAGACATCAACGCGAGCGGAGCCGCGGGTAAAAGCTAGTTATAAATATATTATGTAATTTAAGTAGAGCATAAGGAACAAAATAATTTTCTGGAATTTTTAATATGATACATTGATTTTTTCCCCACGGATTCGTCTTTTATGTTTCTTCATTGATTTCTTCTAATTTTTGATCAAAATGTTTTCCTTTCCGATTAACATTGAAAAAATTGTCAAAAATGAGTGAACAAAATTGAGTATAACAAAAATATGGACATTATGGAAATTTAGGATTTTCTTGAGTTAAACTCAAGAAAAGCATAACCCGAAATAATTGCTGTCTTCAGATGATGGATATGAAATATACAGGGTGTCTACAAATTAGTTAAGATATTTCAAAAATTAAGAACTTCCGAAATATTAAATGAAATTAACCCTTTAAAGTCAGACAAGACTAAATTTATTCATGGAAGGCGTTAAGTGTCATAAAGAAAGAATTCGGGGTCGGAAAATCCTCATGTCATCCTTGAACAATAAAGTCCCAAGGAAAAGGATAGTCCCAAAGTAAACAATTTTTGAACAGTGATTTCCCTGAATATATATTTGGGCCATTTTTCTTCGCTGAAAAGACTGTTACAGGAATTATTTACCTGGACATGCTACTGATATTTCCTTAGCCGATTATCAACGAAAAAATGCCTTGAACTTACATTTTTCAACAGGATGGCGTGCCTTGTCACTATCATAACGACGTTACATCTTACCTCAATGCTGATATACCAGTTTTGATAGGTCTTGAAGGTGTTATTTAGTTGCTATAACAATCACCAGATCTCCCCCCCCCCCTTGCATTTTAGAGTATGAGGGTTTGTAAAGGGTCAAGCTTATACTCCTCCATTCTCTGCATCCTTTCCTGAACTAAAATTAAGAATCCACGGAGTCATTAATTTGATCTACGGAAAAATGCAGACAAATCTGTGACATGAACTGATTTACCGATGGACATTTACATAATCATCATCAGCCACATCAAACATTCGTAATAATGGTAAACTTGGAATGTTCCTCTATCTTACAACAGTATGTATTTTAATTTTTTCCTATGAATTACATTGTAACGGGTCTAACCGTGAATCTTTTACTAATCCTCTTGAGGTGAATTTATTCTTTTTTAACTGTATCTTCTATTGAAAACTTTCTCCCGAAGAAGAAGACTTGAATTATTCAAATGAGTGGTTCTATTTAAGAGTTGACATTTAGGTACGCGATGTTAGTCAACGGATAGTCGCTGGATGGCCAATTGTTGATAATTCGAGAATAAGTAATAAAACTGGGCTTAAAGATTTACGATCAGAGGTCGTACAATTAAGTAAGACAATTGATTCGCGTCAGACTGACCATCTAACCGGAACATCTGCTCATGCATTTCAGGGCCCAAGGTCACGTACACTGAGTTGGGCACAGTAGGCCTTGGCCCTCATGGGCTGTTGCACCACTAAGTTAAGCTAAAAGAGAGATAAGTAGGAAATATGTTGTCACGAGTGAAAAGTTATTTGAATATGTGAGCAAACATTATGCACTGATTATTTTTTTATAAACATCAAGCTCTTAAAAACATACCAAATGTAATGACATTTCTTTTAAAAAAATATTTGAAATATTTAGTATACAATAACTGACATTAAAAGATGTCTTAGTGAGACTTACAAAATGTAATAAAATTACACCAAAAAGCAAGAAATATGCCTGAACTGTAGTCTCAATTGATATTTAAAAAAAAAATACTTCGGAGATGAAAATTTGTTCATGTCCTTAGGTTTTCAAGTCTCAATGCTTAGGTCTTTTCTTTTTTGAGTTGTGTTTACGCATTTCTTACTTACCTGTCATAGTTTGAGAACCATTGGCCTGCATGGCTCTTTAAAAAATTTTCCCAAATATTTCTGGAGAAAAGAATCAGGTTAGGAGAAAATTTGGAATATTGGGTGTTTGGAATATTTGAAACAATTTGTGCTTGAAAGTTTAATTTTGTAAATTAAATATAATTAATTATTATATTATATTCAAAATTAGGTTAATTTTCAACCAGATCCTTTTGTCTACTAGCGATAAAAAACATACATAATATTAAGACGGTTTTTTTAAATGACCTGACAATGAATATCCTTTACTCGTATCCATTTCAAGAAAATAATTTCGAATGCTTCTGGAAACTTCACCGTAGAAGTGATAATACATACTCTGAGTTCTATCACATGTCATATGGATTTAAAGAAAGGATTCCTGTCATTTAAAGGAGTGATGTTTAATATCAGAAAATACATTAAAAACCTGATTAAATAGGAGAACAACTAATAAGTTAATTGTTAAAGTGTTCCAAGGCATTTGGATTGTAGAGATGGAGTGACTCAATGCCTCAGTGGAATATTCCTGATTTAAAAAATATTTCAATTATTTATCTGCAGTAATCTTAATAAGATTTAGAAGTATCTGCCTCCATCGTTTTATTAATTATTTTTACTATTTTTATAGAACTGTGGAATGCGAAATGATTATATACAAAACAGGCATGTACTTTTCAAGCAAATGTGTAAAAAGCAAGTTAAAAAGAGAAAAAAATTCCACAAGCGCTTTAATACCTCTTTCACTCTTAAAGTAAAAATTCTTGTTATTTCAAAGTTTGAAATATTTGCTAAAAATATTCAACGCTGAAAGTGTTGTTATGGAGTTTTTCTGAAACATTAACAGCATTATGTAGTCAATGTTCAAAACTAATTTGGGCCCTGCGCGGTATTATTGTGGGCAAACGGCTCACTTCTCGCTCAAAGCAATGTCACATGATCTTACTTGGCAATACATCAATGTCTTGATTTACTATACGGAACTTTTTCGATACATTCCATAATATTGTTGCGAATTTACTGGAGAGAAATAGAATTAAATTAAATTAATTGAAGAAAAATATATTTATTAATGGACAAGGAACACCAAATAACTACACGAAGACAAATTGACATACACAAAGAAATATTATTTCAGCTTATTAAAAATGTTCAAAAACGCAGTCGTTATAAATAAGCTTTACATTGTTTAAGAAGCAACTCTCTAGAACATTTCCATTTGCAATAAAGACAAAGTCTCACTCTCTCTAATCTCAGCACGCACAAGCAAATTCTGAACTTGACGCTACGGATCTGAACGGACATAATTTCGGGTACATGGGTTTCTGGGAACCCTCAGACCCGTATCTGGCTAGAAAAAGTTCTGTATAGGTCTTGGTTAAGTTGCATTTTCATGCTGGATAGTATGGAGCTTGGCAATTGTGAACTTGACGCTGCCTCAAAGATTCCTTATATAGCCCCAAGGAAACTTCCTGAAGGATGGATTTCAGAGAGTTCTCGAGAGCTCCTTGCCGATATAACTTTTTGCCAAGGGTGATAAACTCGCCAGTCTGTGGTAATCCTGTTCATCTTCTAAGGTTGTCATAACCTAATTCAATTTCATGCTAGGAAGCGTACTTTGTCTGTTAAACTAAATTTTCCGCTCGCAGTCTGCAGGGGGAAAAACATACGCGTTGTGTGTTTCAATATTCTGTTCCTGGTATGAAACATCCGAAACTTCAATTCATACTTAGATTCTTAAAAATTCTTCACTCTTCATTTACTTTTTTTATATATTCATTTCAATATAATATATCTTCCTATTAATTACTTTTGACCGTTTTTCTATAATAAAACACTAAAAAAAAGACAACTGTGACCTTTTGAGTTTATTTAAAGGTATGACACGTGACATTTTTTTTTTTTTTTGAAAAAATGTATGTGTGTTTAGATAGTGCTATACTCGCCAGGAATGAGTTACACTTTTTAAGTAAAATTTCAAAAAAAAAAACTCTATTGAATTGCATCTACCAGATACTGAATACTTTTCTTTAGCCTTTTGATTATTGTAAGTAATGCCCGAACAAGAATTTAAAAACTTTATTAAAATTAAATTAAATACCTTATAGTTCTGACTCCATTTACGGAATACGTAAGCAACTTAAAGAGTTTCTGAGGACGATACTTTATTTATTGAATTAAAAAACATTTCTTTATTGTCAAAACACTTAGTAGTTATGAAAAAATAAAATTCCTTTTTTTATTTTATTCTCTTTATTACACATTTCATTTTCGCGAGTCATTAAATTAGTGAAAGGAATGAACACAAGTGGCGAACCCTACTCATACAAATCGCGAAAGGTGGCTCATTTCTCTAATGCGCTGCTCGGCGTATGCCTGAGGACCGGCAAGATGGAGGTTCAAATAATCCATTCAAACCAAGGTCAAGATCACGAATTTAGTGGTGACTCGAGAAATGTACACAAGAGGGTGGCACGTCCAAATGCATTCATGTCCGGAAATTAAGGATAATGCCAGCTTCAGCAAATAAAGATACAGAAACAAAACAAATGGGACTTAAGTACATTTACTAAATAAAAGATACAGAACAAAAAAGATGATGTATGCATGATACCATTCACAAAATCTACGATTCTTGCTCCCTGAAGCAATTATAAAAAATCTTTACAAAAATTTAATATTAAATGATTGGCATGATGATTACTGTATTGTATGTCTTCAATGCGATGAAATACAATCCGTACAACGCCTAGGCATCCGGAGTATCAAATTATCGAGATGATCGTGGGGAAGATTACTCCACTCAGCACACAATTAATGCTCTTCGAAGTTCCGGTACACATGTAAGAGGTGGTTGACCGGCTGTAACTCGTCGACCCACACAGGCTCTATTGGATTCAAGTTAGGTGAAAATACTGGCAATTTCATATATGGCTTGTATCCTCAGATTGAAGGCATTCGCTTACGATGATTGCTCAGCGAGGACAGGCGTTGTCATCGATAAACACAAATTCTACGCTTATGACCCCCCTGAGCAAAGGAGCATGTTGTTTCAGAATGATGTCCCGATAAATTTAGCTTCTCGTGTTCCAATTTGAATGTGCAGATCTGCTCTGGGGATCAACTTAATTCTCCCCCACCCCAAAGTAAAACGAGCAACGGTGTCGCTTAGTATAGTTGTCTTGGGGGTAACACATACCTGGCGCTCTCGATATGACAGTCAGATGGGAATCAGACTGCAAGCTAAACCTTGAATAGTCTGAAAATATCACACAAGCTTACTGTGATGATATCCACATACACACATTTTATGTTCTCTACTCCTGGCTAACCGCTGGCGACAGTGAGTTGCCGTAGGTGGAACACATCTGACAGACCTGCGAGCATATAAAGCAATATGCCCCAAACGTATGTGCACGGTTTGCCTTGAAACTGTTGAACTGACTGCAGATAACTGACGAGACAGGTCGGATGCTATGTTCCGTCTGTTTTTTTTTGCAAGTTACTGCCAATTACTGGTCTTCATTCGGCGTTGAAACTCAGGGATGACCTATACAGTAACGTCTACTGAATCGTTACCAAAACCTAGAGATGACACTTCGGGCAGTTATAAGTTCCTCGGATACTTCCTTCTGAGTACGCCCACATTCCAGGGGGAGGATGTGATAATTCTACCACGTAAAAAAATTATTCACATGTGTCCTCTGTATCATAAGTATTCGGTTAGGCACTAAGTGACTTACAGAACGCTCGTGAACAATTTTACTTCATTGATACCATTTTTTTTTTATACAGGCATCACTCACACTCTCGCAAGGCCACTTTTCCGCTTAGGCACATACCTAGGGCGCGAAAAATTGGAGGAAAAAATAGAACCCCCAAATTAAAAATTACAACAAAAATACCACTGCCTAGCGATTCATGAGAGAAGCATTTCAGCCCTAAAGAGAGTAAACACTGAAATGAGATTTACCATGGAAAATGAAAAGCTTAACAGTTTGATGTTGCTATGCGCTCAAAATAATATCCCAATGGAAATTGATTACAATGATGTCGGTAATGATTTTGCAATGATCAAAACTCGAAGAAAACCTAACAGTGATAAGCGAAAAAAGATGATAACTAATGAGTAAAACAGTTAATACAATAATGTGTACTCTATACTGCAATTGCAAAAAATTTCCTTTGCTGTACGAATTTACAAGAAGGGATGGGTGGGTGATCCGTGATGCTGTAAGGCAAGAAATGAACAATTTTCTAATGTATGCCGGTTGCCAGTCCAGGACATGGCTGGTCCATAGGTGGTAGATATAGGTAAGACTCTCCAGAGAGCAAAAATAAATAAAGGGAAAAGAGTTAGAGTTAAGGAAAATCCCTCCCAAACCAAAACTGGCAAGGTAAGAACTGAAGGAATGAGGGGAGGCTCTGAAAATAGTGTGGAAGGCGCAACAATTTGAAGCGCCTAGGGCGTCGGGAGGTTAAAAATAGCCATGCACTCTCTTCATTGTGGCGTACTATTGGCATCATCTGGTGTCTTCCTGTCAGTGACGCAGCTACCAATGGGCTAGGCGGTGCCATGCCCGGGGCCCTCAAGCTCAGGGGGCCTTCGGATTCTGACCACCAAGTAAGCTACGATAATTTCTCCCACATTTAAAATATAAATATAAAAGATTTCAACACAACTATAATCATGGCAACTCAGTTGAAAATAATTTAGAACTTGTAAGGAATTCCCCTAAAATTCTTTCCGTTGCTAGTAGGCAAGTCTGACCTTCATATAATAAACCTTTTATTTTATCCACAACGTTTTATTTCCTAATACGTATGTTATAATTTGTAATCTTGTTCGTTACTGTTTAATTTTTTATTATTATTTCATTACTTTTCATCTACCGGTTCCGACAGTTCCTAAACTCTTCACAGCTGTTCTAGAAGAGGTCTGTTGTGGTGTCAAATCGAACATGGACGATCACTAAAGCTCACACAAGAAAACTTATTCACATACATATAGGCAGTATGAAGTTTTACTTTCATATGCTAAGAAAGTTGATGTTACAGTAGCTATATGTATATGTCTAAAATATTCATATATTCTTACCCTTTTACTTGATAAAACCCTACCAAGATATGGCCCTCATTTTGTTTTTGCACCAAGGTCTTTGGATATCTAGCTACGCCACTGCTTCCTGTAATTTGTAAATTATTCTTGAAGGTATGTGTGATAATTCTATAGATGAAATTTTTACTCTATAGTTCGATTTCCGTGTGATTCTGAATTATCCTTAATTTATGGGATGGAGGGAAACTTCTTCATACACATCCCAACATTTGACGTACGCATCGAATAGACCCATCACTTCAACTGGAAAATGCTGATGACGTCAACGCAAAACTTTTTAAGTGATGCTCAACTCAATAAGGGATGAATATAAATCATCGTAATGGCTGGAAAAACAACCATTTCCAAAAATCCCTCAGAAAGTTCTTAAAAGATAAAATACGGTTGGCCCTAAGAAAGGGAGGCGGGAGCTCTTGTCCCTTGAATTGTAGCCTAGAATGATTCGTGATTAATTTCGCCATCATCTTCATTCCCTCTAAAAAAACAACTCGAAATTGTGAAAGTTACGATGTAATCTGCAAATAAAATTTTAATTTTGGAAAGAAAGAAATACCTGTGGTACTATTCCCCTCCCCCTTCCAAAATATCATTTACGCTGAAAAAATATGCAGCAATTATTTTCAAATCTGAAAAAAAACTTTGAGAGGTAATAGCTTTTTAATCTTACAGTGCATTAATCGAACAAAGTACTCTGCTTAAGAAATTCACGGTATTCGGTATCATTTTTAATAAAAACAATTTCTTAACTCATTGCGTCGAAAAAACCTCAGATGTTGTGTATTCAACTGAGTTAATTTGGAAAAGTGAAAATCGATAATAAAAATAAAATTTTTTTTTATTCTTGTAGTTTCTGCCAAAATGCCCATATCTTGTTATTTAAAAAAAAAAAAGGAAAAAAAATCTTGCTTTGTGGAAAGTACAGTTTTGAAATTTATTAATTCAAATGACTTTATTAAAATTTCGTCAGAACGATCTATTCTACTATATGTGTTGAAAGAAATTTTAAAGTTTCTGCTTATTTACTAAATTGTTATTAGAAGCCAAAGTTGATAATCTTAAACAATTTTTTTAAGTGCGTATAATCATTGTATTTATTTCTTGATTTCAATTTAACATTCATCATATACTCCTCAAAGCTATGTTTCTCCCTTATTATTTTTTTTATTATCTTTTACGGTCGATATTTTAACTTGCCGTTAAAATGCTGTTATGCTCTATTTTTTATATATTTTCATTTGTAAAGAATTCTATGAAACAAGATAGGAATAGAGTAAAATTCACGTTGAATTTTTTAGCTGCACGAGGCCTCGTGATTTTGAACCATGGTCAAGTGACGAGGACGACACCTGAGCTTCTACCCCATCTCCTAACTTCCACACCACACCAACGAAATGGCGTTTAAGTCTCAGCATATTTAACGTGCATCAGCCCCCTCTATCCGGTGGGTCTTCAGCGATACTGGCTCGAACTCGTGACATGCTAGCTACGAGTCCATAACCTTGACCACTGAGCTATCGCGTCCACCTTATGAACATAAATAGAATTTGAAATGAAAATTTCGAGTACATGGAAAAAAATTTTTAAAAAATTAATAAGCTAATAAATTATACTTTGCATAGTGATTGCAATTCGATAATTGTCTGAGGAGAACATAAAGCGTTCCTTCAAAGGTGGTGTTCTAGATCAGATTATGTTATATAGCTCCCGTGCAAGTACTTTTAAAACATTCTGGTCGTCGTAGAGCTAAGTAAAACCCGTTACACATTGAGAGATGTAACAATGTTTATTTACAAAAAAGCTTTGTTAAAGTGTAGAATAGGGGGCTCCTTGGCGAAGCTAATTTATTGGCGAACATAATCAGTCGCCAAACTACCGACGTAGCGATAGTTGTTCTGAGAGTAATGAAGCGAAGCCGAAGTAATGAATAGCAAAATTTATTCTGGCATCTAGATAATCGTCAAAATCCTAGGGGCCCTTTCCTATATTCTACACTTAAGACCAAATCTTTAAAGTACAATGCGCTGAAATCAATATTAAACATACCAAAATGTGAGACAAAAAAAATTTATATAAGATACGCATGATTCCAAATTGTCCACTTAAATGGACATTGTTAGCTCAACCATTTGTTCAACTGAAATAAAAATATCTTTTAATAAAAATCTTATTGAGACGTGTTTATTGCAAATATGAAGCTCGAAATTAATTTCCAAAACAATTGCTGTTCCAAATTTTACAGGAAATCCGGAACTCGCTGAAAGAAATAAAAAGTATAGTGGTCTCCTTCTTTTAACCAAATTACGCCATTTAGTTTCAAGTGGGGAGATAAAACAACCTGAAGTAACCTAAACAGGCAAAATATAGCAGTTAAATAATCAGATATATATATTAGTGGCGTACATACACACAAGGGTGAGGGTTCAAAGCCCTCCCATAAACCAACAAATTTTAAAATTTAACATAATGACTACGCCTCGGTGTTTTCACCTACGTTTTTTTAATAGTGTAACCCCTCCCATGAGAGCAGTATGTGTTTGTCACTGATACATATACCTGTTTTTAAGATCGTTTTGAAATAAAAAAACAAGAAACTTTTTGTTTTAACATAAATAAAACAGGGGGAAATTTTTAACAATTTTAACTTAACACGAAAATGTAGAACTTTATTTATTTTCCAATAAAACTTTCACCAATATTAAGGCACTTATTTATCTGACTGAGCTTTACTTGTACAATCAGCCAGTACAGTGACATACAAAAGAGTAGGAGTTTGGGGGTTCACCTTTTTCCCCATAGATCAAAAGACTTTTAATTTTTACTACAGAGAATATGTCTCGAAGATTTCTCGTCTACGTGTTTCTTAGATGGTAACCCTCTTTTCATAAGAGAGATCTGCGTTCGGCTCTTTTAAATTCCATCTTCATAAAAACTGCCTCTTGTTTGTTAATTGCTCCATCACAGCCGCTTAGATGTTTCCATCTTTATTGTAGCACTAACCGCCAATGCATTTGTGTGTGCAAAACAAGGTAAGTGTAAAAATGTACTTATTTAGTTTCAAAGTGCTGCGTTATATGCAACCAATTAATTAAATGTAAAGAAAATAACAATCAGTGTCCTGTTCCATCATTTACTGTGTCACTCCAGGGCTAAAACTTCTCCAACCAAACATCCCTGCGCATCCCAAAACAATTTGATTTACTTTCTTCCGCTTGATATATATTTTTTTCTCTGTTAGAGAACCTAAACCAAGCTGAATTATATTTTTTGTAGTATTAATTAAAAACTAAATATATATATATATATGTTGTAATTTTGTAAGAATAAAATTGTAAAAAAAATCTTACAATTATAATAGAATTTTAAACTATGGTTAAGCATTATAATACAAAATGTTATATTTTATAATATTTGTTATAGTTAATTTTATGCAATTAGAGTACCTGGTTCTCTCCGTTTTTTCCGGTGTACTTTCGTATGTGGAGAACCAGGGATCCACTACCTGCCCTTCCATGTCCGAGAAATCGATTATTACGATAGTGTAGGTTGATAGTCTGGTCAGGCATCACGTTGGATGGCCGCACACACCTCAATGTCTTTGAAAGAGACACTGTGACTGCTATGAGACATAAGAATGAAGTCTTGGGGGCCCTTAGTTGTTTATTATTGAATTATATCAGCCCTATGAACATCCAAATTTTATTAAAATCTGTCCAGTAATTCTAGAAATAATCGACAAAATCTAAAAATTCTCTTAGTTTTGAAGTGTAATTTGTTATCAGTACGCTATGCTATAAACAGCTTTTTGCGCGGTCTTTAAATCATACCAAAGAAGATTTTAGGCCCAGTAATTTACAATCCATTGGTACGATTTAAAAAAATCACCAACATGGCACGCAATTGCATGTTCTCCTCTGGAGTAACAACCACTCCAGAAGACTTAATGCAAGAGCGTGAAATTCAAGGTGGCGGAAAAGTGAAATAATCAGGAAAAAGTATTAAAAAAACTTTTAAAAATAAAAATCGTTGCAAAATTGAAGTACTTTTTAAATTTTAAATTCGTTAGCGAAGAACCAATTAAAAACTAAATAAAAATTAATTTTAGGCAATTAATTAAAATCATTTAATTAATCAAAATTGAAAAATTAAAATACACTATTTTTAAAACTATCATTTACTGCCTTTTTACCCTTCCTTTCTCTCAATTTCATATTTTCCCCACAGTTCTGACATGCATACGACGATCCAATTAAACCGTCTTTCATGCAAAATTCTAACACAGTTTTCTTTCCTAACTTAGACAACATAGCTAAAAACCCTTTCAGAATACCCGGCATACTTCAAAATACATTCATTTTTTATGTTTGCAACAATACTAATATCTTTGGTGGCCATTGGGAGTGTGTAAAAATTTATGTGAAGAAAAAGAAATTTACCTTGAAAAAAACGTATCCACACCTGATGAATGAAGCCAAAATACAATCTGTCAAATATTCCACAAAATGTTCCTCGAAAAAGTGGTCTCAGAAATGCGATGGAACGACAACTCAAACTGTGGAAATGTTTAAACTTCAGAAAAAATTGAACTAAAATCGTTTGCAATTAATAGGGGGATACTACCATAAATATTAATTTTACATACGAGAAAAATAATAATAATATAATATACATCACAATAGGTGGAAATAAAAAACTTAAGAAATAATTTTACAAAAAAGAATAAATTACAAAAAATAGTAATAATAAAATTAAAATAATGCTGGCAACCACAGAACCGTACGCGCGCGCCCGAATTCTACAAAAGTATTCTCAATCTAAAAAGCGTACTTGGCATGTGCGAAAATGTGCCAAGAGATCTTTCCTTCATAGCTAAGAAATCGGCTTGGTTGCCACAATTAGCGAGTTTATCAATCTCGGGAGAAGCGCAAAAAACAAATCGTGCCAACCAATGGCCGATTTTGCAATTTAGCCGAAAAATTTAAATAAATGGCTTATTCCTGACAAAAGTATTTAATTTAATAGATTTTTAAAAAAATGTACTTACTTTTTTGTGGAAAACAAATTTAAAAATGTACGAATACCAGGATTTACAATAAAATATGAGGAATTAAGAAAAATACTGGGCAAAAAAAGGAATGTGTGTGTGTTGGGGGGGGGGGGAATAAAAATAAAATAATTGTTTAGAAAATACCGAGTTTTTATGATTTCCATCGCATGAAGAATGTTTAAAAATTCATGGGGAAAAAATTGAAATAACGCAAAGCGAAAGCTCACAATTTGCTGCGAATGAAAAAAAAAGCATTATACCTGATAGATATTGTGGCTTTTCAAATTTGCACTGTAAGATTCGTAATAAAACATGTAACCACCAAATTTCTTATCCTGCTTGCATAAATTTTCATTTCGTTTGTTTACTTATCACATTTCATGACGACTGCAACAAGTGTTAATCAAGAATGAGAGGAAAGAACCTCCGAGGAACCTCTTAGAAAACAAAATAGACCGAAAAGGTGAATTTGGCAATCATTTTGGTCCATAAAAATTGATATTTCCTCATATTCTACTAAAAAAGATTTTGATACTTATCAATAATGTTCAAAGTTGAAAGCTGCAATCTAGACAACGTTAAGTATGCAAGCAGTTAAATTTGTAAAAATATCGAATTAAAATTGTCTGAAATTATGAGTTACTGCCATAAAAATAAACCTAAATGAGTTACTGTTCAATTCTTTGCTTATTTAAAAAAAAGCCCTATGTACAACAAAATATTTGGCATTATCCTGAACGCATCAAATCATTATTATGCAATTTTTTATAATTTTTCATTTATTATAATTATTTCGAATGTGGCCCATTATTTATGGGAGATAGCTCACTCCATTCGGTAAGGTTGGACCCGCGGTGGTGTAGCTGATTGTAAATGATCAGAAACTCGTGGTCGGAGTTGTCTAAGAGTGGTTTTGAAACCTAGTGCCCCTCGTGTGTGAAGGATGATGTATGTTAAATTTGTTCAAGGTTTTGCCTTTCGCGTGATGGCAAAGTCTGGAGCGTGGAGCCTCCTCAGATGTCGTCCTCGTAGCTTAACAGAGATTCAAATTTCTAGGTCAATCACCAGTAACCTTCGTGTAGTTTTATAGTGTGACTTAAATTAAAATCAAATCAAATCTATGATGTTGGTGCACTTTTCAAATCCTCTGTAAATGAAAATAAAAAATTGTATGAATGGACTAAATTCATGTGACGTCACGATCACGTGAAAACTGTGTCACGTGATTACGCTGCCGGTTGTTTACTGTTATAGCTACGATTATTTTGTTATTTTAGTTTAACATTATAATTTTTAAAACGTCTTATTTTGCTTAAATGGTTGCTTCACAAGAAAAAAAAACGATTAGTGTTTGGAAAAAAAATTATTTTTTAATATCGAACAAAAATCTGAGTGTTTTTTTGAACTTGTTCTCTCGTACTTCATATAATGTAAATAGAGTGTTTTTCATTGTAAGCATGTTTTGTAATTTCTATAAGCCATTAATTCAAGTGACATAAAATATATGAATTAAATGTGTACATAATTCGTGCTATGTGTTGCTGTAACTGAGTTAATAATTAATGAAAAAGCTTCTAAGTTGCATAAATTTTTTCTGTTCAAGATAGTGTTGAAATTTTTTGTAGATACTCCCAAACATATGTTCTATAAAAGTTAGTGTTGATTTCGGTCTGAGATTTCTGGTTACATGTTTAAAAAATGCTAAAATTAACATTTAAAAAAAAATTGCGTTTTTTCAAAGTTTAACAAAAAAATAATTAAAAAAACAAAACAAAAAACAATGAAACAGATTTTCAAATCCATACAAACTTAAGTTCACAACAATCTATTAAACATATGTCTCGTAAAATGACTAAAATTTTTTAAAATTTCAGCATTTTATAACTTTGAAAAAATTTAAATTCTTAAGTCATAGCTGGTTGAAGTGACTTTTTGCTTTCAGAATCAACTTAATATACCTTATATTTTGCCTGTATATCAAAAAAAGTATATTTTAAAAAGTGTACTTTTTAGCTTTAAAAACAAAGTGACTTTTGCCAATTAAAAAAAATACCTCAATTATTTATGTCTGGTTGTATATTTTTTCTTGTTTTGAAAATTCTTATTTTTGAATGCTGTGACTGAAATATATTCAATTACTTTTATGACCTGAAAATTTTATGGAATATCTAATGCAACAATCTTGTGATTCACTGTTTTTTTAAATTCACATATTTTTAAATGTTATTCATCATTTGAATTGTACAGAAATATTTGTTTTGTTTACATGATACATTTTTAATTTAATTGTGAATGGAAATTTATGCGATTTTTCATATATATATATTGTATTTTTTCCATCTGTGTTGTAAGAATAAAATTCATTTTTAATGGATAAATATTTATTACTAATCAAAAACTTTCATAAAAACTCACTCTATAATGAGATGAACAAAGAAAACTTTTTAAATAAAGTAGATCAACATGTTATAGAATTATAACATGTTATAATTGCCGCTTTTCATATAAAGAAAAAAAAGTTATTGAATTTGTTATAAAAATTGTTATGTGTGAATTTTTAATATCGTTCATACTTGCATTAATTTGTGATCCAAGTGTCGCATACCCATGCAAATCTGTATTGTGTAATGTTATTTTTACAAAAATTTCAATTTTTTATAGCGATGCTTAATATAGCAAGCGCATTTAAGCTTTCTGTACACATACATGATTTAAGGTAACTTTTTAATATGCTGAAAGAGCTCTCAGCACTTGCTATAGTAACTGCAACTTAGAAAAAATATTAAAATAGTTAATACATGTAGAAATAACTAAATTATTTAGCATGTATTGCAATATATCTTGTGTGTTTTCGCAGGTTTTGAAATCAGAATTAATATTTGGCATACTTCTAAATCTATCTTCTATTTGTGAAATAAATGTATCAATATTACAGTGTTACAGAAGTTTCTTCTAAATTCCTCTACCGAGTTTTTTTATAACGTGCTAAGTGATGCACACACAAAAAATTTTCAGGGGGGAGGGGGTCCATCGTCGAAAGTCCCCAACTCTTATCATACCTCAAGACAACAATTGATTCTTCTGATTTTGTCAACAAAAAACAGTAAAAAATAAATTATTGAATTAACAATATGCTTTAATTAATAAAATAAATTAATTACAAGTACTTAATTAAATTTTACTCTTTATATATAAAAAGTCATAGCTAAAAAAATTTCCACTTTTAAAAGATAATTACTAAGTAAATCAGACAGTCACAAATGGAGAATGTTATATTTTATTAGAATCATTTTAGATATCTTTATATGTATTAAGTCTTTATATGCAATACATTGTAAAAATAAAATTCATTTTCATCAAAGAACTGACCGACAATGAAATAAATTATTAATTTGAATTTTTATTGTAAGTAGGCAAACTTGATGTAAATATAATATATTTTATAGAAAATTGTAACTTTTCATCTGTAAATACGGAAGTACTGGAAAAAATGAGAAAATTCATTCACAACATGTTTGATATACATAAATTCACACCCGTGTGAAGAACAGGCATATAAGTACAAAGGAAAAAATTTAAGAACTTTTTATAGTATTGGTTGGTAAATCAAACCACAAAATATTACAGGATCATTTCAAATATCCGACACTGGTATATAAGTCATACTATTATAAAATATGCAATTCATGAAAGCATTTCATATAATGTTTATATTCAATAAAACAATATGAGGTGTAATTTTGCATATATTATTCACAAAATTTTAAAAATTTAAATTTTTTAAAAAAATGAAAAAAATTTACACAGTAATAATTGCACATAAATATCAAGAAAACATTAAAAAAAAATTTTTCTGTTGTAACAGAAGTTTTAAAATCTTTTGCTTCACATAATATTTAAATGATATATTTGTATGAAAAACATATGATGAAAAGAACTGAAATTATAAAATTATTAATATAAAATATTTACATGCACACATTTTACAAAAACAAATTTTAAAAAAATACAGTATTATAATGCCTCAGAAATATCCTGCTCCTTCCTGCTTATTAATATTTCTCTTTTTAAAATAGTTTTTTTTATCAATTTGCATGCATGCTGGTATTTGGTGTTTTTCCGTCTGATTCTAAATCTTTTACGGGATTCGAGCATCACACCAAGATCATGCGAACATTTCCCCAAAGGTATATGTAATGCTTTTTGGGTCTCTCTCACAGTACGTAGAGTCCCTTTGTTGAATTCACAAATTGCTTCCATTACGGCATGTGTAACTCTGTCTTTACACACAAATAGCTTCTTTGGACACTTTGACCAAAAATCATGTTGTACAAACTTTCAATAGCATTTTGGGTTCTGCAATTAACGCACTTTTCAAAAGTTCATTTGAAGCAAGCCATTGATAAAGAGAAAGGATATGTGGCAAAGGATAAGATAACTGCTTAATTCTGATGTTAGGAACTAATTTGTTTTCTTCTGTGACAGATGTATTCACAGCTTCACTACACCAACGTTTGCTGTTCATTTGAGCAGAATGATTTCTGAAATATCCATAATAACGAGGGGTGATCAGAAAAAAGGTTAAAAATAAAAAAAATATTTCCCCAGCAGGACAAGTGCATGCTGCACTTATAACCTAAAATTTAAAAAAAAAGATATTAAATATTAAAGAAATAAATTCTAAAATAAGATCGTAAACTTATATAAGTTTTCGGTATAACCATTTTTGTCTACTGATTTACAAATGTTGAAAAAAATTTGCCAAGTTAATTTACGGCTTAGTTTAAATTCAATTATTTTATCAAAAGACCATAAGTTAAAATTTAAATAATTAAATTATATGCATGAGAATTCTAAAAAAGTGAAAATTAACAGTTTATTTTATATAAAAACACATAATTAAGTATTTGATTTAAAAATAATATGAATTATCAGAAAAATTAGTAAAAATTTGTGAGAATCTTAATGTAAACATAATATTACTCTGCATTGAATTCAAGTTTTAATTGAAAAATTTACATTTCTTTTTCAAAATGGTTAGGCATTACTTGTCTTTACATTTAACGTGTTGGAATCAAATTAGAAGATTTACTCATAAATAGCAATATCAATATAATGACAAAAGCTTAATAATGTATATTCATTACAATAGAAAACAATGTAATTGAGATATTCAATGCTACTCTAAAAAATAAGACTCAAATTATAAACTTATCATTGATAATGAACCTATTAAAAATATATATATAAATTTGCCCATTTACATTTCTTTTACAGATGTTTAAAAAGCTGCTAAATTTTAATAGCTGTCATTACTTTTAATCTTCTAGAATCAACTTATAATTCAATGATAAATAACAATGTAAATATTATTAAAAACCTATGTTAATATTATTAAAAACTATTTAATATTAAAAACCTATTTTGTACTTCAAAACAATGAGTTAAATTAAAGCAAACATAAGTAAATAGCCCAATGCAATCATAATACTTTCAAAAGGTATCTAAATTATAAGAGAGGTAAGAAAATTTATAACTTACCTCAGAAGTTGTTCTGATCTGAACAGATGGCTTGTATTTTACTCTTTTCTTCATCTCTGCTTTGACAACGCCTGTGATAAAGAAATAATCATTCACTGAGCAATCAGGCTCAGTAAACGATATGGTGCTTACAAACTTGGTTTCATATAACTTCAATCCTTTCCTAACATTGGTAGTGACACTCTGATTTCCAGTGGCACTGGAAAATTTCTCGCTATATCGGAGAACTTCACATAAATTGAAATTTTTTAAAAGAAGGGTTTTGTTCCTATACTGTGAGCCATTCTTGCGCAAAAATATAAAATAAAGAACTACAAAATTAATTAAGAACTAAAATAACTATCAGCTAATCTAAGTGTATCCAAGAGAGAGAGAGAGAGAGAAGAGAGAGAGAGAGAGAACTATACATAAATATACTATCTAACACTAGTTGGAGCGGACGAATACCTAATTAGATAAATAAATAAGAAAAAAACAGAAATTTTACAAAAAAGTTGTTAAGAATTTTTCCTAACAAATATAAAAACTAGAATAATGCATAAAATATAATGATATCATATATTTTAATTAGATAAAATTACAGCACAAGAATGTCAACAACTTACTGCATAGGTTTAACACGGAAATAAAAAACACGTGCAAATGTTGGAAAGTTGTCACGTGATTCCCCGCTTGGCGTCTGTCTGGTCTGAATTTCTC